>CALNHX010002370.1:0-181701 GCA_940337035.1 Agriotes lineatus | reverse complement strand
TGTATCCTACTCTTACTTTGTTATGAAACCATCAAATAATACAAGGTACTATTAGTTTACTTACTACAAATGTTAAGGAAACATTTATGAGTTTACTATTTGTGTAAAGGCGACTTTAAATCTTAACTGGAATTTATCATAAGTAGACTGCCCAATGTATATGGCTTTTATATGAGAGAATTTATATACATCATTATCGAAGCAGATTTGCATTTCTATTTGGTCGTATTTCAAACATCAAATAGTGGAATAACTACTGGTTTTCGTGGAATCAGAGGTCTGGCTGCAAAATTTTAAATACACAGAAATTGTGTTGTATATATGTATATTGGTCTAGAGAAAATTATATTTTTCAAGGCATTATGGCTGGTGAGGTCTATCGTATGATGCATCGACTCGCTTCTGTTAATGTCGCTATTACTACAGATTAAACTTATTTGATATTATATATGATATGTAACAGAAGTTTGTTCACACAAATTGTTTTAATAGTCTATAGATAGCAACATAAAAGGCTCAGTCGGAGTCGTACACTATTGTAAATTTTCCTCCGCTTGACAAGTCTTGGATACCAGGACCCTAAATTGCCATATCAAAATGCATAATACAGTACGTGAAAAAATAACATGTGCAATACGTGATAAAAGTGTTTTTCTCAACTTGTAATACAATATACTATTATACGACACACGGTCGGTATTCGCGTTTATGGCCTTATGGCTAACTACTGGCCTAATGTCGCAAATAGCTATTCTTCTGCAAAACGAATATTTCATTTATTTATGGTTATGATTGTGATTAATTGTGTTAAGGTGGCTGGTTTACTATTTTTAATTTTTTGTTAAACATATATAGGCCATTCAGTAAACACAAAAACATAAATTTTTTGAAGTTGACATATGCATACAATTTTTGTACTAGGTATTCTGTATTTTGTTTCCACACCTGCAAAAGGCAGATTTTAATTTAAAAATTACAATCAATGACAATTAATATTTGTTATTATTTGAATGTCGCAGTGGATATTTTTCTGGAAATTCTCGCTTGAACTTTTATAAAATTTAAAAATAATACCTATTAATAAACGCTATGTGAATAGTATCCAACACAGTATTTTTGTAATATCCTTAAAATTTGTTATTTATAACATTTATGACAGATGCTAAGTGAATGTCACATCCTTAACCTATTTTTTTAGTAATTTTCTGTAAGTAAATTCCTAGACAAAGAGGAATTTTGGATGTACCTACACTCATGAAATTTTATAAATCAAAGGCCACTTTGTGTTTTTATGTTTACTGAGCAGACTATACAGTACTGTGTTGACAGATGATTGTTTGTAGGTGGAAACCAGAATACAATGGCCAACAACTGGAAAGGTAAATTTTGCTGCCCTAAGTGTACGAAGTCCTATAAATATAAACATAACTTGATTCGCCACTTGTCCTACGAATGTGGAATTGAACCAACATTCTCTTGCCTTTACTGCAATTACAAAGCTAAGCAGAGAGGATCCATACGCCGTCATGTTATAAAATGGCATAAAGAGAAGTTAATTAGCGACAAACAAAATTAGTTGTAAGGAAAACTTTTGTATTTTTATTAAACTGCTTTTTCAATGTGTTCAATATACTCTGTCTTGTGTATATCCTACTCTTATTT
The DNA here is from genome assembly GCA_940337035.1 of Agriotes lineatus. Lineage (NCBI taxonomy): Eukaryota > Metazoa > Arthropoda > Insecta > Coleoptera > Elateridae > Agriotes > Agriotes lineatus. Next base: position 180,039 of record CALNHX010002370.1, on the reverse strand, counting down.
CTTTATGAAACCATAAAATACTATTAGTTTACTTACTACAAATTTGAAGGAAACATTTATAAGTTCACTATTTGTGTAAAGGCGACTTTAAATCTCAACTACAATTTATTATAAATAGACTGCCCAATGTATATAATTTCTATATGAGAGAATTTATGTGCACAATTATTGAAGTAGATTTGTATTTCTGTTTGCCAGTATTTCAGACATCATAGTGGAATAACTACTGGTTTTTGTGGAATCAGAGGTCTGGCTGCAAAATTTTAAGTACACAAAAATTGTGCTGTATATGTACTGTTCTAGAGAAAATTATATTTTTCAAGACATTATGGCTGGTGAGGTCTATCGTATGATGCATCGAATCGCTTCTGTTAATGTCGCTATGTCTACAGCCCCGCCACCGACAAAAAAGTCGTATAACAATGAATTACTTTAAAGACGATTTCTCGTACTTTAATTACGATTTCGAGGTACTTTAATTCCGATTTCAAATAAAAGTTATATTTTCAAGGCACTGTGGCTGGTGGGGCCTGTCGTATGATGCCTCGACTCGTTTCTGTTAATGTCGACGGATTAAACTTATTTGGTATATATGATATGTAACAGAACTTTGTTCACACAAATTGTTTTAATAGTATTTAGATGGTAACATAAACGGCTCAGTCTGAGTCGTACACTATTGTAAATTTTCCTTCGCTTGATAAGCCTTGGGTGCCAGGACACTAAATTTCCATATCACAATGCATAATACAGTACGTGAAAAAATAGCATGTACAACACGTGAGGAAAGTGTTTTTCTCAACTTGTAATACAATATACTATTATACGACACACGACCGATATTCGCGTTTATGACTAACTACTGGCCTAATGTAAATAGCTATTCTTCTGCAATTCGGATATTTCATTTATTTATGGTCATGATAATGATTAATTGTATGAAGGTGGCTAGTTGACTATTTTTTGTTTAACATATACAGAACTGTGTTGACAGATGATCGTTTGTAGGTGGAAACCAGAATACAATGGTCAACGACTGGAAAGAAAAATTTTGCTGCTCTAAGTGTACGAAGTCCTATAAATATAAACAAAGCTTGATTCGCCACTTGTCTTACGAATGTGGAATTGAACCAAAATTCTCGTGCCTTTACTGTAATTACAAAGCGAAGCGGAAAGGATCCATAGACATTCATGCTATAAATCGGCATAAAGAGAAGTTAATTAGCGACAAACAAAATTAGTTTTAAGGAAAACTTTTGTATTTTTATTAAGCTGATTTTTCAATGTGTTCAATATATTCTGTCTTTTGCATACCCTATTCTTATTTCTTTATTAAACCATAAAATACTATTATTTTACTTACTATAAATTTGAAGGAAACATTCATGAGGTCACTATTTATGTAAAGGCGACTTTAAATTTCAACTGGAATTTATGATAAATACACTGCCCAATGTATATAGTTTCTATATGAGAGAATTTATATGCAGAATTATTGAAGTAGATTTGCATTTCTGTTTGCCAGTATTTCAGACATCAGCTAGTGGAAGAACTGCTGGTTATCGTGAAAGCAGATGTGTGGCTGCCAAATTTTAAAAATGTTGCTGTATATACTGTCTGTTTGATTTTAGCTGTCACAGCAGATATCTCGGCTATTGTTGGAGATATGACAAAATGTTATAGAAGAAAAGTTGTTCTACATTTAATTTTCCATTATCCGCCATAGCCAAAAAAAAAACAATTGAGCATCAAATGTGTTAGATGTAGCAAATACATGCAAAATTTTAAATTGAAGGTACCCAATTTTATTATATATTCTAAAACTTTAAAAAAATCTCTTTACAACGATATATCACATGTCATAGTTATCTAATCAATTAAAAACATAAATCGATAATTAAATAGCAAATGTACGCTTCGGCGAATTGAAGACATTGCTGTGAAAAGGTAGGTCATGAAAACAATTGCTGTAACTTTAGTGTCAAACTAACTGAGTAAATTTCTACATATTGTTATTTTCATCTTAAGTAGCACGAAATGGGTGCTAATTATTCCAATGATGAAAAATGGATATGCTAAGGGTGTACATCAGATGTAATGACAATAATAGAGAAGCTTGTGTGATGTATCAAGCTATGTATCCAGAAAGAAGACATCCATATCCTTGTACTTTTACAAGGTTCGAAAGTAATTTACGAAGAAATAGCTGTTTTAATGATCAGGTACGAAGGGCAAGAAATGGACGTGCCGCAAGTGATGAAGATATTTTAGTATTCGCGTATTTTACAGCACACCCACGAAATTCAATACGTGAAGCAGTGGCTGATTTAGGAATAAGTCAGTATAAAACATTTTCTATACTTAAAAGACATAAAATGACTCCGTATAAAATTAAATTAGTACAAGGTTTAAGAGCTGGTGATTTTGACAGGAGGGCGATATTTTGTAACTGGCTTAACAATAATCAAAATTTGTTAAATTTAATTCTTTGGAGTGATAAATCTAATTTCAATAATAACGGAATTTCTAATAGAAAAACTTATCATTTCTGGGATACGGAGAATCCACGTCAATTTCGGAAATGCAGATTCCAGCACAGATTTACCATTAATGTATGGCTTGGCATATTAGGCGATGTTATAGTAGGTCCCTATTTTTATCAAGGATCGCTTAATGCAGAACGATATGCCGATTTTCTTCTGACAGAATTCGAAGATTATCTGGATGATATACCCCTAGAAATACGTCGCAATATGTGCTTCCAACAGGATGTTGCACCTCCACACAATGGACGAATCGTCAGGAATATTTTAAATGAAAAGTTTGGTGCAAAATGGATAGGAAATGGTGGCCCCATCAACTGGCCAGCAAGATCGCCTGATCTCTCTATTTTAGATTTTTTTGTGTGGGGTTTTTTCCAACAAGTTTACGTTACTTGTCCACAAAATCTAGACGATCTTGAAAATCGTATTCGTAGGGCCTGTGGCCAAATAACACATTACATGTTGCAGAAAGCTAGGAGAAACTTAATAGCAGATCTCGAGAATGCATTGCAAACAACTGAGGTCATTTTGAACAAACACTCTAGATATTATGAACTGAAATTTTAAACTTAGTTTACTTATTAATAATTTATTGTTACTTTGTTCATGTTGTTATGTTGTATTTATGTTGAATAGCATAAGTTGTCAAGACAGTATTAAGGACCATCGTTCAATTAGACACTGACAAATAATTCATTTGTTTCACCGTCAATTTTTTTGAATAAAGCTCTAATCTACGTAAGCGTGCATTTGTTACTTAATTATTGATTTATGTTTTTAATTGATTAGATAACTATGACATGTGATATATCGTTGTAAAGAGCATTTTTTACAGTTTTAGAATATGTAATAAAATTGGGTACGTTCTATTTAAAATTTTGAATGTATTTGCTACATCTAACACATTTGATGCTCAATTGTTTTTCTGGCTATGGCGGATAATAGAAAATTAAATGTAGAACAACTTTTCATATATAACATTTTGTCATGTCTCCAACAATAGCCGAGATAGCTGCTGTGGCAGCTAAAATCAAACAGACTGTACAATGGACTAGAAAAAGTTATATTTTCAAGCCACTATGGCTGGTGAAGTCTATCGTATGATGCCTCGACTCGCTTCTGTTAATGTCGCTATGTCTACGGATTAAACTTATTTGATATTATACAGGGTGTTCTATGAGCTCTATGACAAACTTTGACAGATGATAGCTGGGTTAATTCCAAACATTTTTTTCTTAAATAAACGTGGGTCCGATTCGTTTATGTTTAGAAGTTACAAGCATTTTAAAAAATATATTTAATTTTAATTAAAAGTATGTTGATAAATAAAAGTGGCGGTTGATATAACAATAATTATTATTTGTGTCATTTTGATTATTCATTTGACACTTAGTGAGAAAGTGCTAATTAAAAAATGCATTTATTCACAACTGAGGAGTATGCAGATATTGTGTTTCAGGATGCAGCTAACCAGATAAGAAATGATCCAAATCTCATCCGGACGGAATCTTTAGTTCGTCGATGCGAGGCTTGTATTCGAGCCGAGGGTTACCATTTCGAACAATTTTTATAGTCTTAACATTTGTTATTTTTATAAATAAATTTTTATTGTTAATTGTTAGTAAAGGTTTAACCATTAAACACCACGTAACTTCTAAAAAAAAACGAATCGGACCCATGTTCATTTAAGAAAAAATGTTTGGAATTAACCCAGCTATCATCTGCCAAAGTTTGTCATAGAGCTCGTAGAACACCCTGTATATGATGTGTAACAGAAGTTTGTTCACACAAATTGTTTTAAGTCTTTAGATGGCAACATAATAGGCTCAGTCGGAGTCGTGTAAATTTTCCTCCGCTTGACAAGTCGTGGATGCCAGGGCCCTAAATTTCCATATCAAAATGCATAATAATACAACACAACCAAAATAATATCCAGCAATAGCAACAAAAGAGAACGTTTATTACAAATATCTAAGCGCCTATAAAAATTGCAACTATTAATATTATGTTAGTTGTAAAAAAATACGTTTAGCCGAATACCGAGATTCGTTGAACTTAAGAGAAATGGTATACATGCAAAATACAGAAAAATATATATACAGGTTACTTAAAATGGTACGCAACATGGCAATTTCATGAGTTGGAAGAAGTTCAAATACTATTTGTCGTGAGAATAACCGAAATAGAAAATGCAATAATTACTATGGTAGCTAGGTAGGCTAGGTACAATAGCTACTTGTTGCTTACCAAAGTAATTATTGCATATTTTATTTCGGTTACTCTTATGATTAGTAGTATTTGAACTTCTTCCAACTCATAGAATTGCCATGTCCCGTACAATTTTAAGCAACCTGTGTATAATCTAGCTTAACACGCCTGTCATAAAATGGGAATGGAAGGGACCATCCTCAACTCTTCTACCACCCTTAGCATTTCCTTTTCTACCACTTTAAGTCTTTTTTCCTTTAACATGTGCGATAACCCTTAACTTCCTATAGTTCAAAATTGTTATCAATGGAGCATAAACAAAACCAATGATGGTAAAAGGGACAGGAGACAATAAATTATACGTATGAATTAATAGGTATAAAACGAGACATGATTACTGCAAGGTAAAAAAAACAGAAAATGAATGTCATTGTCAAAACGTACTCATGGGTTTTGGACTGCTTCTTCGGTTGTTTTCGGTATCAGAACATTTTCGCTCTCCAAGTTAATTACTTCAGCGACGTAATTAAATTTAATCAAAAATTTATATTATACTAGCGGACCTACAGACGTTGTCCTGCCAGAACGTTGGTTTGCCTGCTATTAGAGGGTTCAGCAAACGTTTTTTCGATATTAAAATTTTCGATTTTTTTTATTTTAAAAAATATTGTGGAGTGGTGGGGGGGTGAAATTTTGGGGTTATATTTTCTGATATGCAATAAAACTTTTTAAAAACACTAAAAAATGTAAAAAAAATTAAAAAAAGATTCCTAGAACCCGATTGCAGCGTCACCTATCGGGTGCAATTGTGAATCTAAACCATCAAGGGACCCACTCAAACACACATCAAAATCGGTCCAGCCGTCTAGGAGGAGTTCAGTGACATACAGACGTACAGAAGAATTATATATACTTATATAAAGATTGTAATTTTAAATCTTTACCAATACATACAAAATAACTACAACAGAACTATTGTTAGTTGTTAGCAACGGCAGGTACCTACAAGCCGTTTTTCAAGTTGGGGAGGGAGTGCAGATGTTCACTAGACGGTTAGAAGACGTGAGGGTTAGTTAGGTAAAATTTGCCAGGTAGTAACCACGTCAGTTGCGGGCCAAAATAAGTTGATTTCTTTTATATAGTTAAACAGTGTCAAATACAGTTCAAATTTCATTTATAAATTACCCACTAGAGTTGAGAAGGTAAATTAATAGTGCAAACATTTTGAAGAATTGGCCATCTCGTGCGATAAAGAGATTGGGAGTTCCAGGGAAGCCCAAGCAGTCAGTGATCAGCAGGTAATTGCTCAAATTATTTCATTTGTTCTAATAAGTTAGTGCTGAAGACTGAAGAAATTATAAGCGCATCCTTCACAACTAAAAAGGGCACAATCAAGGATAAATTAACTCGTCATAAGACTTATTTCGTTAGAATAGATAAAGTTAAATGAACGTTTGGAGAAAATCGGACCCATATGGGACGAGCTTGACAGTATTCAGCGGAAAATTGAATTAAATGAGTCATCTGAGAGTGATTCACGGGAGCGAAATCAATTTAAAGATTTATATTTTGCGCTAGTGGACGGAATGGACTTCTGTCGTGGGGTACAATGCCAATTTTATAGCAAATAATAATCAAGCTAACTCCATCGTTCAATTGCCGCTAATTCAAATTCATACGTACAAGGCCCAATATCAAATATTGATTAGAATGTAAAGACATCGATGGCTTATTATTGCACGTTGAATAATGTTGTAAATAGTTTGAAAAATTGATTGTGCAAAGATGCTTTATCAATAATTAAATCAATGGAAATTAGTACGGGTAATAATTATAAAGTTGCTTAGCAATTTCTTGTCAATCGGTTTGAGAATAAAAAATCTGGTGTGATACACGTGCACAACTTCCTTACCTACAGTAATTTTCTACCCAAAAATTTGATTTTTAAACTTTAAGCATTTGTCATAGATTTTCAAAAATTAGAAATTCTACAGAAACCGTACTAAATAGAGCGTTAGTAGAAGAGACAAATTTTCTCTAAAATTTTAAGCTAAATTCAAAAATGTAATAATATACCGGGTGTTCTATTTAAAATAGGAGTTCTAAAAAAAAAAGAAAAAAACAAGATACCCATTTTAGAGGTATTCAACTGGAAAATAACTTACCTCACATCAATACACATTAAAAATGTAATAAAAATGTAAAGTTTAAAAAAATTGTTAGAGCCGTTTTTGAAAAATTCGAAAAAAACTGAATAATCACAAGAGTCAACACTTCCGGTTATGCGATGTTCTTCAAAGGCTTGCTGTCGCATCTAGATAGTACATAAAATTTATACATGACGTTTCAACGTCATAATACACGTTTTCCTTGAGATATTCTGTTCACACACAGACATTCACACAGCCAGACAGACCAATGAATAAAAACATGTTTTTTGGGTTCACTAAAACGTGAAGATCTGTTGAAAACTCAATTTCGAATTGTTGGGGTGAATCCAATACTTCCTTTGTGGTAAAAGGAAGTAAAAATTAACAATTTGCTATCATATTTTGACTTATGCTTACTCATCTCATACATTTAATATACTATTGCATGCGTATGTCAAATTACTCGATTCGACCAATAAAACAAATAAAATTTCAAATTTTAGACCAATCCGATGTTGTTAAATTCATAAGTGTAACCGTTACACTTTTCAATTTCTTGTTATCATTTACCAAAGATCATTACTGACATTGACAGTAAGTTTTCATTTTTTTTTTACTTCTGCAAAATGAATTTCGTGCATAGTTTCTTTGCATCGATAATACTGGCTGGGGATGCACTCTCGCTTATTGCTTCTGAAAATAGACACTCCACATACGGTGTCGTGCATATTTTCGTGGCAACAAGCGTATTATTAAGTATTATCGGCAAATCACTATTCACGTAATACATTACTGTTGATACTATTACGAGTACAAATTATCTACGCTCATTAAAGAGTTTATCGGGCAAATGCTATCTCGCGGGATCGTTTAATTATATACATTGTAGCGAATAAATTCTATCAATATCAAGCAGAGATTGGGAATATTATAAATAGTAAAATGAGTTACAGTGTATGGAATTATTCAACTTTTTTGTTAATTGGTTGCGTTTTATTAAAATAAGTAGAAGTCAGAAAAACTCAAATTTGAACAATCGTACAAAAGATAATATGCAGGGTGTTAATTAATTACATAGACAAACTTGACGGGGTAATTCCTTGATTAATCCTAAGAGGGGTTTCAAATTTAAAAATTCCGTATACGAAATGCATGTCAGTCATTTGTCAATATTGGTATAAGCTGAACCGTTTTGAACGGTAAATAATCACCAAAAATGTGTTTTAAGAACTAAAAATTATTACTTTTATAATCAAAGTCAAGTTGTTTAAGAAAACATATTACTTCAATTATTTTTCGAGGCACACCTTGTTTTATGGAAAACACCCGGGTGGTATTTCGAAAACTTTTCTTCTTAGAATTTATCATGGAATCACCCGTTGAAGTTTGTGTATGTACTTAATTAACACCCTGTATAAGCAACAATTTGCTAACAGAAGTAGTAATAATTAAATTTAGTGTTATTATTGTAGTAACCGATAAAATAATTTAAATGTTGTTGTAAAGGGGAATTACTGAAATTTTGGGCAGTGAAGGGTTTGATCTCTGTAAATGGTTAGCTAGCAGTAAAGATGTTTTAGATGAGCACGAACAAAATGGAACTTTAGGCATTTATTGGGATTTCATCACTAATTTTATTATTTATAAAGTAGACCCTAATAATACAACAAAGCAATATTGCCATACTTTTCTAGGCTACTTAGCTACACACAACTGAAAGCAATTTACTATATTATTCCCTCCTGCTGCTAACCAACTTTGAAGCCAAACGTCTATTTCTGCCCACAGAAAATCTAACAAGCGACAGAAAATTTCACTTTCGGATAAAGGTGTCAAAAAAATATTTATACGAATAGCATACTGACTTTCCTTGGCGCAAAAAGCGAAATAACTAAACTTTATTCGTTAAAAAAAATGTTTCTTCTGATTTATCTAGTCAACTAACCCAGAGTGAAATTAAGAGGCATTTGATTCAGACAGGCACTTCAATTTTGCTAGCATTTGATAACCAATTAAAAATTCCAAGTGTCATACAAAAAAGTTATGTGGTGTAACCACTTAACGTTTGAGAAATTTACTAAAAACGCAAATTGAAGGCATCTGCAGTTCTAAACTCTTATATCTTTTAACTCTTGATCTCAATAATTCAAGTGTATTAACACCCGCCCACTTTCTAATTGGCAAAACATTGACGGCGAAGTTTAACGGAAATCGGTTATAACTATTAACATATCTAGGAATGTTATGATTCATAACATTCGTGGTTTGTTCCATGATGTAAAGAATATAAGGTGAAACGTTCCCGGAGATGCTCAGTCGTTCAGAAAGTAGAGGGGAGATGTCTACCAATCCGCCTAATCAGGAAATCCATCATGGCCGCGATCGTATATTGTCGCTGGCACTGTCAGCCGATGACAAATTTGAGGTTAGCAGGTTAATGTAGTTTTAATGCGTTATATGCAATATGCTATATTTTTTGGCAATCTAGATTGTTAGCCAGTTGTACAATCAAGTTCTAAATAATATTTTTCGTCAGTCTGACACAAACTGAGGCAAAATCTAACCTCGAATTTGACATAGACAGCGTCTTCAACAATACATTTCAGTACTGCCAAACGTATAACAAGAATGACAGAATTTTTATAACAAATAATTTGGAATATTTCTTTCATAAAGTCAAAATGCCGGTATTTGTGTTTATTACAACTGTCTTTTTGTTTTCGTTTACGCCCTTTGTAGGCCCATTTCTTATTGGTTAAATTTGAGGCTCCGCCCACAATGCCTCCATTCTGCGGAACGTTACACCTTGTATTTTTTACACCATGGTTTGTACAATAGTTTATCGGTTGCAGTATAGTAATGGTTGCCATGTACGGTAATAGATATTACCGATACAAGTTTCATTATGAGTCTTGTTAAGGGCCATCATTAAACGGGTATTGTTCAATATTTTATCTTCATCAATACATTCCGGTTCAATGTATTTTTTTATATAAAAAGAGTGCGGTAATCTCCATTACCGCACTGGAAAGTACCACACTGGGTGCGGTAACATCTATCCGTTACCGCAGTGCTGTAAAGCTGTTAACGATACTAAAATTAATTTGGTTGATAGTCACTTATAATACTATGAATAGTCAAAACTTATGTCGACTAGTTTTATGGTGGTATCACGAATGTTCATTGCGCTTCGGTACGATTAGAACGTGTGCGCTAGCACGAGTCCTAATCCCAATGTGCAATACATTTAAGCACAAGTCTTATGACTATTTTTCACAATATTCTAGTTTGTATAATTCAGGTCTATTTTAATTGCCTAGCAGCAGTTTCAATAAATGATATAACACTATAACTTGAAAATAACACCTTTATTAAAAGACCAACACTAAGAGCTTTCAAAAATAAAACGCTGTTAATAAATACAACAAAGCCGTGTGCGCTTAATTTTATTGCACAGAAGTGTACATTGCGCTTGGGATTAGGACTCGTGGCGTCCAAAGCCTACTTGTTCAAAGTGGGCGAACTTTTAAAAACTATCAACTGTTAAAAAATATCAAGTGTGCTATATTTTTGGAAAGGTAGTTCTTTTCAATGATTCAAACATAGCAAAAAAGTTACAGCGATTTTTTAAAAATGCACATTTTCGAAAAACACCCTGTAACTCTGAAACGGTAACAGATATCGATGTGCGGTTTTTACCATTATATTTTTGATGAAAATTGAGCCCCAGACACCGACATTAGTTTTCGCCTATCTCCTTTAGAATGGGGAATTTCGCTTTAAAAGTGTCCAATTTGGTCCACCCTGTACAAGAGTAGTGATACCACAGCAAAAATAATCTACTTAACTTTGACTAAGAATGGTATTAGAGGGACTATTCAATGAACCAAACTATTTTTCGAATTAGTTTTTAATAAATCTAGCAACAAACTACTAAAAATTAATTTTTGCTAATAAAAAGTACATTTGTTTAAAATAGTCACTTATAATATCATGAGTAGTCAAAGTTATGTCGACTATTTTTGATGTGGTACCACGAATGTCCATTGCGCTTAGGTTCGATTAGGACGAGTGCGCTAGCACGAGTCCTAATCCCAAGCGCAATGGACATGCGTGATACCACCGCAAAAATATTCTACCTACTTAACTTTGACTAAGAATGGCATTCGAGGGACTATTCAATAAACCAAACTACTTTTACAAATTAGTTTTCAGTAAATCTAGCAACAAACTACGCAATTTCTATAGTAACAGAACACTAATATTGACTTTTTCTAATAAAAATCACATTTGTTTAAAATATTCTCTATACCACTAGTCAAAATTGTCGATTCTTTTCACTAGTGAAAATTGTCAAAAAATATTCACTATACCACTAGTGAAAATTGTCGATTATTTTCACTAGTGAAAATTGTCAATATAGTTCAGTTTTTGATAGATGACAAGTAGTTGAATAGTCACTTGAATACCTTCTAGGAAGATATATTCGCTGATATTTAATAAAATATCGATACTATTGAAACAATGATAATTATTTACTCTAGAATTATACCGTGCATGTTCAAAACACATGTCATCTAATGTGCAACAAATAATACTTTCGTCGGTACGCCAATCACTAATCATATTTAGCAACTTATGAATTTTTCAGAATGTTCACAATGATTCTATGAGATAATTTTATATATTTAAACAATGACATGGAGGAAGACACCCGCTAGTATCACTCCTAATTTAATTAGTTAAGTCGAGACATTCCTCACATCCATAAACGTCTATTAACAATAGATATTAGCTTCCAGTGCTTCATGTATTATATGTACTACTATTTGTTAAGCGATGACATTGCTGTATCTTTGAATGTCCATTTCGGAAGCCGAACTGGTGATTCGGTAACCATTCTTCTTGAAGGGAACTTTCGTTTTTGCGTCTTAGGATGACTCTTTCCAGCAACTTATAAATTATTGGAAGTAGGCTTATGAGACGATATGAGTTGATTTAGTTAGGAGGTTTGCCTGGGTTAAGTATTAGAATAGTTTGTGGAAATGTAAGGTAATGGCCAGTATGTGAGTCGTAATATTCCGTTGAAGAGAATTTGCAGAAATCGAATATGGTATATGTTTTAGAATAGTTCCGATTATTGAATCATGCTCTGGTGCTTTTTTATTACTCAATAATTTTACTTTCATTTCAGTTTCTGAAAAAGCGTTATATATTACGTAATTGTCTATAACTTTTGTAAAAAGTATAGTTTTTGAAAAAAATGCTAAATTAAATTTTTACACGCAATAAAAGTTAAGTCGTTTGGTAACGCCACTCGATTTTTCGATATTTAAAACGTCGCTGGAGCCCTGGGAATGCGCTAAACTTCCTCGCCAAGGTTTGTTCTCGCGTTATACTGCGTTTCCCGGCTTTTCCTGCTGGAGGCGGTCCCCTCGCTCCTAATGTTGACGGTGGCCCTCTTGCAGACTCTACAGACGTCTTGGCATACAGGCCTCTGGCTCAGGATGCTTACTTTTACCGGGAACAAATCTGGAAAATCCTAGTTGAAACGGCTGTCGATGTCCTCGAAATGGGATCGTAGGATTTTCAAACTTATTTGTTGTTTAAAGTTTCACAAACACTCTCATATGAACACTGACACATTGGCAATAAAATGCAATACTTTTAACTTGTTAATATGCTCGTTTATTATTATAAATTAGTAATTAAAAGTGGAGCAAGTTTCTTACAAACTTCAAGACAAATTAAATTTCAATTGTTCTTGTTTGTTTTAAACAATCTAGCATTAGGTTGCTACGTTACACAAATAAGTTTTGATACAAAAAGGTTACAAAACGAATAAAGTTTGATACATACATTTAAAATTAACATTTCTGAAAGCTAAATTATTGTCTGCTTTTATAATTAAAATAGTCTCTTTGCGATTCCACACACAAACGTTATTTTAATAGTCACTGCGCTGCTCAGTTTCACTTTGTTTTTTAATTGCACTAATTAGTGAGTTCCGCATGTCTCTCGCCACAATCTGTTGCCAATATTTAGCAATTGCTCTCTTGCAAATTTTTTCTATTCTGCTTCATATCGGTTTACCTTTCTGCTATGCTCACAATTTTTCACCATCTTATGCTTTGACTTAATAAACTTACGCTCTGTTAAAATTGCAGCCAACAAACCATTTGTGTTAAATAAATTATATGCGGCTTGGCTTTGCATGTGCACAAACCTTTCATTTTAAATTATTAATTCACGAGCCAATTTAAAATCCCCTGAACGTGCCTTGTCTTAGCGTGCCTTTCTCTACTAATTATTGGTTCTCGCATCTCATTATCAATTCATTTACTATTTTACTCTTGTTTAATATTGCAGTTATTTAAAATACTTCAACTTTGTGCTTATTTAAATCAGTCGATTATCCTGCATTGCAGTCAGAGCCAAGTCATGGGTTTAATACCATTTCAATATTTACATAAGGTGCAACATCCAATGGTTTCGAAGGACTGGCACAGCAGTCGAATTTCTTGTGTTGGATCATCCAAAAGCTCAGATGACTACAAAACAAATCCAAGAAGACAATCAAATACAAAGTAGAACCTGGTTTAGGAACTTAGTTAATATAAGCGACACAAGGGAAAATAATAGCATCAATAATCAATAATCGGTTATCACCACAGTACAATATCTATTTATGTATCAAAATGAAAGTGTTTTTCACACTAGGCGTCAAGTTTGCCCTACGAGCGGTAACGAGTTGGGCAAGGCGTTGTGTGTAAAAAACACTAATTTTACAACGTGTTGCATTGATTTTCTGTAATGTTGGGACATATTAATTTGTATAGTAAGTAAACTTTACTTAAATGTACAAAGTTGTTCTAAATTTTCATATTAGCACTAGTGTCAATATGAAATCTCATATTGTCACTAGTGCAAATATATGGATCATTTTGACGTTGAAAACGACAACAGAATGTCATTATATTAAGTCTAAATTATAGGAAAAAAATAAGCACTTAGGAAAGTTTGATGTAAAAGTCGTCAATATCAATAAATCATGTTAGCAATGTACTTACCGAGAAGATAATAAAGTAAATAAATTAATTAAAGCTGGTTTATTTATTACAAATCCTGCAATTGAGATATTCAAGTGTAAGGAAAAAGCAATTATCAAGCCGTTAACTCTAAAAGGAAACCATAAAATAAAAGTACCTGGAATGACAGTTAATCATCAGGTAAAATAAATAAATTGAAGGTATACTAACGCCTAACGGAACATATGGGCCTTCTGTAACCAGAGCGCAATCAAATAATGTTTGACTAATTTATATGTATTGTATATATATACAATACATCTGAAATAATGAAGAAATCGACGTACATCAATCTCGACGCACCCAAAGGTTGCGTTAAGAGATAGTGGCATTACTAAAAATGTGAAATTGAACTGTTACTAAGTTTATTTACATTGCAAATGTCTGAAGTTGAAACAACCCATTTAACCCAGATATGTCTGTGTATTTCCTGAATGTTTTTTTCTATGAATAGTGTTTTACAGAATTCATGAACATTACACATAAGAGGATTTACGCCAATTATATTTTCACTTAGGACACCAGTCGACATATTTTTTTTCCTAGACAGCATTTCCAGTAATTTTTGATAAGTATAATAGGAGATTTATAAGTCAAAATTAAAGTTATCTAAGATTTTAGTTTGATAAATAAAAATCTTATGATAGTAACATATTGTTTAATAATTAAATTTTTTTATATTTAAACGTTTCGCCAATTATGTTGGCTTCGTCAGTAAAAAAGGGCAAATAATTACAAAATTATTAAAGTTTTAATTTATATTGCTGAAAAATAAAATAAATACATAAGCGAATCGCTGATCCTGATATTGCATACTTACTTGACATTGAGATCGGCGTAATATATTACGACACGTTAATTAATAATAGTATATTATGATACGAGTTTTATAAGAAGCATTTTGTAGCACGCACGGATTTAGGGTACGACGAGCGAAGCGAGGAGTGCCCTAAAGGAGTAAGTGCTACAAAATGCCTTATAAACGAGGTATCATACAGTATTTTATCTACTTTGCCACTTTTTTAAGCAAAAAAATTAAAATTTTTAGTATTTTTATTATAGCATCGCTTTGTGTCTATTACGATACGCAAACGCGTATCGTAATAGCCTCAGTACGAACGCAGAGTAGATAATAGCTATTTATGCAACAAGTGCTAAAAGTCGACTTTTATGCGCGAGACATGAAAATTATGAAACGAAGCCTAAGGCTGAGTTTCATAACATGTCTCGCGCATAAACGACTTTTAGCACGCGTTGCATACAATATTTTATCTACGACCTTAATTTTACCGTTATTAATCCATAAATATCGTTTTAAGAAAGGTTCGCATCTGCGACGCTGCATCATAATGAATAGTAGCCTACGCGGCTGGCGATTGTTTTGGCCACGCCCGTGCTGTCAAGGACAGGTACGAAATTTAATTATTTATACTCCACATATGACTGTATTCATTACATAACGCTTTAATTATTTCAAAAACGCTTTACCTGTAACGCAAGAAGCAACTAGAATAGCTTTACGACTTCACTTGCAGTTCGAAATTGTAGTTTTGAACCTCGCGTCACTTTTAGCACATGTGCTAAAAGTAAACAGCTGATTTCTTTAAACACGGTAAACTATAAAACGTCACTTTTAGTGAAACAAGCGAGTGTTAAAAAGCCTACTTTTAGTAGTGGTCGTAGATAAAACTCATTATGATGAAACAATCAAGGATTATGCCAATCCATAATTATTAGTATATAGATTTTGTTTCTCGGCGCATTTGCAACCTTGCATCTTTTTATCACACTTTCTTCAAACATTTGACGTGTAATAGTAATTTACGATACAAGTGCCTAAAGCTACTCTTTAATCACGAGTGGGTTAGAGTTAAAACGCGAGTAGATTTTGAGAGTTCTTACCCTCAGCCCGGCGCAGTTGCCATAAAGTTGCTATCGACTTACACACAATTTTATCGTAGAAAAGTTATCAAAGAAAATGTGCATGGCTTGGTCATGTCACATTTTTCTTAGAGCATCTGCATATTCCAATACAACAGTTGTCCCTACGCCATAATCGGTATAAAACATTCACTCATGTGTTTGTTGATGCACCTTGATAGGGTTCGAACCAATTTACCTATCCCAGCCGTGTTGATTTTGCGCACAATTTATACCCATAACGAATTGGTTTTCCATGGATATTTTGCTTGCAGCCGTGTCGACCAAAGTATGGCACCATAGCTTTGTCAATACAGTGCATCTCCTCCGCAACACCTTTTTGCATCAACTTTTCATTGAGATGTTTGAATAGCGGCCTCACTTTCGCAAATTTTTCTGTTGCATCTAAGTAATTTTATGTTATCTACCAGATGAAGTTAGATAAAATTAATTCAAATCTATTTCGTAAGATGGACTCAGACACGAATATGTTTTGACTGTCTCTTCTATACTCCCAACACATTCGTCGGCGAGGTACTCGAATGTAGCCGCTAAGAATCAAAACTGCCCAAAAAGCTCAAAATGTTATTACCTTCTAAAATATGTATACCTCTGCATTTTGCTATTTTACTAATTACTTGATTTTAGGTGCAATTTCGACATGCCAATACCAAGAATTATCTACAAACACAACTCGTATGTATGAATGTAAACAGTGTGGAAAATTGTATAAGTATCGCCAAAGCCTGTCAAGGCACGCACGATACGAGTGCAACAACAAGCGAGCGTTTGCATGCACAATTTGCAAAAGGACGTTTAGACTGAAGCCACATTTACAATATCATGTCGTTCACAAACATAAAGTAAAATCTTGATATCGTAGTTAATATACGGATGTTCAGTAATGTTCTTGGTTTGTGTAGAATTTATAACATAGTAAATTGATATGGTTTATGTTTTACCCAACACGTGTGAACAGATGTAATGCAAATTTGAAGGAGTTTTTATGTATTACTCGTAGTATAAGTTTACAAATAAGGTATAAATGCTTCAATTTTTAAATACGTATTAGAATATATGTGGAGATATTCCATACCATGTAAAATTAATAAACTCACAGCATTCACAATCATTGGGGGTGATTCGTTTTCACTGTCGCACAATCGAATTTTTACTTATTCATATGACTGCCGAACTCGGGTTAACCACGACCGGCAATTTCTCGCATTCATCCGAAATACGATGGAAAAACAGCTGTTTTTTATTTCAAAGGAAACTACCATAGAAAACAGGCGAAAAGCTTATTTTTTCGTCATTGTGTTATACGCAACTATAGCGCGTATTTACGACTTGTGATAGACACGGTTTGTTTGGTGCCACTCCAATGAAGTTTGCGTATAGGGAACAACCATGAAAAAGTAGGTATACCCCACTCAGTCCATTTGTGGAATATATGAATATTTGTAGCAGTGTACCAATATCTAGTTACAAAAAGTTTCTAAACAAAATGACATTGACATTCTATAACTTGTGTAAAGTACTTCGGTTATAGAAAACCCATTTGTGGCATCCTTCTGGACTGAAGGGATAAGTTGTAATAAACTTGGATTGAAATTTTCAAATTTAATTTCAAATCCTTGCGAATGCTCATTTAAACTTGATTAAAATTTGCTCACTTTAGTTTCAAACTTAGTTGCCTCGGGTAGAGCTCAGATGCCCAGGATCCGTTCTACTCAAATGTATAAAATACATGAATAACACAGTGTAGAAATAAATTGTATAATGTGTTTAAGTAATACAACATAATGCTTAGTTAAGGCAAAATGTTATGTAGCTAAAATATCATAAAACAACATTCTTTCTGCGGAGTGGTTCTGCGGTTCAAAGTTTCTGAACACTCGGTAACCCAAACGGCACTTGGTTTGGCCCGGTTGCTGCCCCTGGATCCTCTCAAAGAAAGTTCCAATGAGGTAGAAATGGGTGCTCGCAGTCTTGGATGAGGTAGCTCAGATGTACTTGAACTGAATATATCTGAAACAGACTATATTTATTTATTTATTTATTTATTTAATTCGGACTCAGCCAACAGCCGTTAGGCCAATTATAGGCGTCGCTGTGCAGTCATGAGGACTTCCAACCCCACTAACGACTGTCATGATTTTTTATGACCGCCGGGACCAACTTTTTTCCGTGATAGCCGTACCAAGAGGCGCCGAGAGATGCAGCCGTAGAACTCCCATCCAAGTTCTGACCAGAGACAGCGTTGCTTAACTCTGCTGATCGAACGTGGACGCTTGTTCAAGCTACACCACCCAGGACCCAACTCCGGCAAAGATGGGGTTTGTTATTTATAGTTGACGGGCGGGCAAATTCAATGGAAAGTAAGTGTATTACGGTGGCTGTGTAGTTCACGGCGAGTGCAAAAGCCTGACTGAACGTGGTACGTTCTTTGTGAATAAGTTTGGACCACTCGGAATAATATAAAACTGGACATTTTTTACCTTTTACAAAGTCCGGCTCTTTGCAGCGAGAATCGCCGGTGAGCGCTGGAAGATCTCGGTCATCTGGATTATGCCGCCGCGGCGGCCTGGAGGTTTCTCTTAATATTCTGGTAAGCCGTGCTGTATGTTAATTTCATAAAGGGGTTAGGGCACTAATAGCCGGGGGAATCAGGTGGTGCGGGTAGGTGAAGGTACTTTCCAGCGAGATGGAAACCAAGTCTACCGTCGCCAGACAGGTACAGGAATTTTCCAGTGAGATGGGAACCAAGTCCACCGTCGCCAGACAGGTAGAGACATTTTCCAGCGAGATGGGAACCAAATCCACCGTCACCAGGCACGCAAAGGAGCATGGCAAGGAGGCTAAACTCCGGGAGGCTTAGGGCTTGTAGTAGGGTCGGGAAGACAGGTTTCTAGATCCCAAGTCGAGTTAACTGGGTTTGGATTCTCTTTTTATACTCTTCGGCCACCTCGTTATCGGTTCATTTTTAGAGGGGCTCGGAGACGGAACTGCGGGGCGTATCGGTTTACGCTACGTCCCGTGCATAGCGGCTAACATCGCCTTATCGAAAATTCTAACGCTATGGAGATATGAGTGAAGATTGTAACGGGAATTACCGCCATTCAAATTTCTAGCACACTATTTGTATCGTAGGTAAATTTGATGCGGGGGCTAACGTTACACAGTTATATTATTTTCAACAACCTCAATTCGCTTGATGAATAAAGAATTATGAACTATCAAATTTTACTTTAACTTTGGTATGTTTTTTTGTTACCACTTTTTACAAAATACACATGCAAAAGCCTACTGAGAATCACAAACTGCGTTATAAGTTAACATACGAGAATCATTGTCCCAGATTTTAAATTTGCACAGTTCAACATAAAAAAAGCAGACACCGTTATGTTAATAATACCACACATGAGGATTTATTCTATTTTTCTGTAATAGATCATAGTCGACAATTGTTTCTTTTCAGGATGCTTCCCTCTAAAACGTCAAGCTGGAAGAATGGTTACTTGTGCAAATTGTGGAAAACCCTACAAAAATAATTTTTCTCTGAGCAATTACCTATAGCGTGACTGTGGAAGAGGAAAATATTTTATTTGCCGCATTTGCCTAACGCAATTTAAGCGAAAATATGAGTTAACACATCATATCGAAAAAAGGCACAGCAACTGATAAATAGCGTTATGTTACAAGTACGAAAGTATGGGCTTTCTTAGACGAGCCGTAGTTTATGGCCAACCGAACAGAGCCAGCGAGGCACATACCTAAGACAAGTCCAAAAGTCCGCTTTCGTACTAGTTACATACATATTTTTTGTTTTACTGCTTTGGAAGCGTTTTTTAATATTAAAAAAATGACAGTTTAATAGAATAGGTCGAGGAAGTCATGAGTCATGATCATACCAAGAAATGGCAATGGGTATTTCGATTTCGACCAATGGAAACACCACGTTAGTTTTTATCGCTATTGTTATCACTGCTGAAAAGTAAAAGGTACTAGTACGAAAAAGTGGGTGTTTTAGGCCGCTAAACACTGCCGAAATTAATAGCTTTTCGATGCGGTAGAACGGAAATATATAAAAAAAAATAAAAACTGTACTTTCTAGAATAAAACTGTACTAATAATTGTTTTAAATATTTTATTTACTCAATTTTAATTATTATTACAGACTGAATGCTTCGCTTTTCTTTTAGAATTGTATGGGACATTTTTATGGGAATGGTATGCATCTATACGGTATTATTCTGAGAAGCTGAAGTCACAATCCAGCAATTGTACAAAGCGTTTTTTTTACAACAACCACTATTGAAAATCGCATAGGGTATTACGTGACTTTGGTTATATAGTATATTGTATGTTAAGAGCTGAAAGTGCATTCTTGCCGCTTGCGCATGAATATTGCTGGTTGAGACGAAGTCGAAACCAGCAATCATGCAAAAGCGGCAAGCGCACTTTTAGCTCGATACATACATACTATTTTTTCGACGACTGAACATATTATTAAAGGAAAATATCAAATTTCATTTTATCGCAAAAATTAATTGACAATCAAGTTAACATTACTCGCGCAGTCTATTCGACATGTGACGCGATTATTTCGACAAATGACGGGCATTGTCAAGGAAACATTCGGACGTGGCTACCTATTTTGTTCACGCGGAAACCCAAAACGCTCGGCGAGCGGCAAAATGATGAAAACGCAAGCTCAGCGGCAAATGTCAACTTTCTGTTGTCAAATGACAGTGAGAAAAATCTACTTTCGATGTCAGTCGTCGAAAAAATTAATTGTGACGTTACGTTTGCATTAGTTCAACGCTCTGCTTTCGCTGTTGAACAGAATCATTACTCATTGCGTCCTAGTACTGAATTTATAGTAAAACAGCATGTCCTTAAAAGCAAATGAGAAACAAAAGCCTTAATATTAGCTAACGTGATTTTATAAAATGATGCCACAAGTGTCCAGCAAATGTTACTTTATACAACCACGTTAGCAAATTTTAAGGCTTTTGTTACTTTCCCGCTTTTAAAAATATGCCGTTTTACTACAAGTTCAGTAGCTTCAAAAACTTTTCCTTACATTTGTAACGCTGTCATAAGAAATCTACCTATCTGAAACAAAAACTTTAGAGGAGATTTGGACTCCCTTTTATGTTACAATATTCTTTCAGAAGCCACACTGTCAACTTAGGAAACACCCTGTATATTTTACGGTTCTTAACTTACGTTGAATAATTAGGTTCTCAACTGTGAGAAAACAGTTTCGGTTAGAAATTGCAGAACCGCTAGTAAGAAAAAGACTATTAGAACGCTCCGCCCCCACGAACTGCAGCAGCACGCGCATCCAAGGTGTTCAATACGAAAACATAGCGCAGCTCTAGGGAGTTTAAAGTTCTAGTTTAAGCCGCATCCTACATTATGATTTGAATCTGCACCTAAATTAAATTGGGCAAGCCCGTAAACTAAGGGAGTTATTCCGGAAAAGTTAATTCTCTGCTGAGGTTACATCTCCTGGCGTACCAGGTCTACGGACTTGAGCTTTTGTGATTTTTTTCTTAAGAGGGTGCTTTAAAAGTAAGATTTACCAAAAACTTTTAGCCACTCTGACGGAATTAAAGAATAGAATT
Organism: Agriotes lineatus; assembly: GCA_940337035.1. Lineage (NCBI taxonomy): Eukaryota > Metazoa > Arthropoda > Insecta > Coleoptera > Elateridae > Agriotes > Agriotes lineatus. The sequence goes on along the minus strand of CALNHX010002370.1, from coordinate 158,494 downwards.
GGGAAAGAGCTAGACGCAATTCCTCAAAAGCTACTTTGAGAATGTAAAATATGAAGGTGTGGTTTAAGAAATACCTACAACGCACGGAACGGTACGCATTTGGACGATGTAATTTTTAATAAACAAATAACCAGAATTGTACTCCATCTTACCATTAATAATGTATTTTATTCAAATATATGCGTACGTTGCAATTTGTTTAAATCATACGCAACCATTAGGACACCTTGTATAATATAATACAAATGCGTAGAGAATTTACTCTGAATGCGTTAACTTAAAGCATGTCAATAATACGCGCATAGGTACCGAAACGTTTATTCATTGTCAATTTACTTTGGCACAATCTGTAAAAGTATTACTTGGTCGAAGTCAAAACCATTTTTATAAATTTACAGTTTTGGTTGCAACCGCTCAATCAATCGCGATGAACTCAAACTTATAGGAGACTGCATAGCTTTTGTGAAGACAGTAACCGCTTTGGCAAAAGAATTTCAAAAAACTAATAAATGTGAGTTATATCCCGCTTGTAACGATACATTGGTTTCGTCCCTACGCCAGGACGTTAAATTTAAAAAAGAGTCTCGAACGCCTTAGTATTTTACAAATTAATTTGGCCGGTCTGTCCACCTTGCTAGCTCACTATACATGAAACCCTTTAAATACTTCAGTTGTGGTTACAAACGATCACTACTTTCCAAAAACAGGAAGCTCGTCTCCACCTGTGGTGTTTTCGGGCTGAAACTAAAACAACACACACAAGAAAAGCCTATTTGCTTACACAAATAGAAGTACAGGCTGGCTAAATTTCTATGTTTTCATAGGGAATGTCGGTAACTATAGAAGATATGGAAAAATAGACCCTCATCATCGATCTCTTTTTTCGGGAAAAATTTAATGGTGAAATTCAAAATTTGCTATCGTCTTTCGTTTTCAAGTTATAAGCAAAAGTTCGATGTTTCGACTTTTCGTTCTATGGCTATATCTCACTTATTTATGAAAATAGAAAAAAGTAATTGCTATAGTCTTGAGGCAGTTTTTTGATAAAAATGCAGCGGCGTAGTAAATTTTTCAAAAATATTTTCGAAGTTTGAGTTATAGCATAAAGTTCTATTATTTTACATGTTATATAGTTATATAGTTGGCTCTGGCACCAAAAGAAAGACATTTTTTTCCAATTTCAATGATATATATTATGCAAGGTCAAGTTATTTATTTTCACTACTTCATAGCAAAAGTAGTTTTTAATATTTCATCGTTTTTTAGTAGCAGGCTTGAGTCATTTAGAATATATTTGATTAAACAAAGTATCTGTCATTGCGTTGTTACAATACTGGATATTTGATTAACAGAATTAATAACGTTTGATTTCTATTCATTATATTATTTCACCTTAAAGGTACGGAATGGCATAAAAATAATAATAATAGTATAATGTAATAATAGAAATCATCAATATGATCAATATCATCTAAAGTTATTTTCTCATTTTCATAAATATTTTAGCTCGCTCTTGATGAACCTGAACGTGAACCTAATATAATTTTTATAGTTGATATTATTTTTGCAAATAAGAAGATTGAGCTTTGTTTTGTCATCACTTTTTGTAAGTAGTTCACTCCTCTTTAAAACTTGGATACGCTGCTAATAGACGAACGTTCCGGTTCTATTTTTGATACCTATACACCTCTGCTTGTGATGTCCGACACGGATCGAAAATGAAATTTCACGGCATTTCAAAGGAGTGTTAACAGGACCTCAAGTTTATACGTAGGAAATGGTTTATACCCGGCGGAAGCCGTAGTTTGCCACTAGGGACGTAATGAATGCTCCCAAAAAGGAAATTCACTCGGGTGAAAGCTGCCACCACAAACAACGGCTCACGCTAGACTTTCGTGTTCAGGCGTTAAGAAAACCTCCTTCTTCGGTGGCTTGAAACCAGTGGCGGCGTCCGGAAATTCCGACACGATGTAACACCCAATGTCTTGTAATTTCCTAGCAGCCCTTTCGGTTTTCAGGGCTTACTAAAATTTCATACTATTTAAATACTTTGAAAGTGATCTTACAAAACGATCGCCAATTATCGTAGATTTATAGTAACGTATATGACATTAAATAATTCCATCCCTTTGAAAATTGTCAAGTTTTAAATAATCATTCACTAAAAAGTGTCAAATTTCAAATTCTGGCTTTATAAGTTAATAATAATGTGAGTAGTTAGTAATAAAGTAGAGCTTCATCTTAAAGTATTTTTGGATAATATAATGATATACGCAAAAAAAGACTACTAAGTGATCATTTCCGCCAACCTCATTTGAATATTGGCAGAACAAACTTGGCAAATAAAAAAAAATGCAAATGTCTATGTCGAATATATTCTTTGTGCCATATTGAATATTCGTAGGATGTAACCTTGGGAGATGAGAATATGGTTACACTAAGCGATGAAAATATGTTTCTTCTGGTATATTTTGGTTTCATAATTGCAGTTTATGAAATACGTTATATAAATGTATGAAACAGTGAAAGCAAGTACGTTGTGTCTAACATCTATAAGTTTTTATTATCGTTAGTAATGACACTGTGGACCATAACGTCCTTTAAGGCCAATTTTAGCTACTATATTAAATTTTGGGAGGAAGAGATTGCTGTACGAAGTGTGAGAAATATTATAACAGAAAAATCCACTTGAACCAACAATTACGATATGAATGTGGAGAGGAGGTGGTATTCCACTGTAAATTGTGTTACAAATAATTTCACATGTACAGGACACACTGTTGGTACTTTAGTCCCAGCGTTTTCGAAGTAGCTGTTTTTCAATATCTTTTATTTGTTTAGAATCAATCACAAAATGTATTGGATTAAGAAGCTTCAAATACATTTCATAGTTCCAGTTAATCAACTGCCGATACAACCAATCAAACTGACATTCTTTTCAGTATGACATGTATGTATAAGAGACGTATAAATTATTAGGCTACTTTTCAATATATTCGTAGGTTTAATATTTTGTAGTTTCAACGAGTATGACTTTAGTAATTTAAAATTAATTACGTATACATAAATATATTTGAATGCATGCAACATGCAGTAGTTCCAAATACATAATTTTTGTTTGCATTATTATAATGAAATACATTTTTAGGACATTTTCGTGCTTACATATTCGATGGACACTTCGTGTGTATGGAATGTGGGCGAAAGTACAAAACCAAAAGCTCGTTAATTCGCCATGTGAAATTCGAATGCTCTAAGCAGAAACATTTTTCTTGTTCTATTTGTGACCGAAAATTCACAAGGAACACCACGCTACTGTCTCACATGGCTAAAACACACTAAGGTAGCTAGAAAATTGCGTTGAAGATTTTCTTTCTGTCACAATATCCGAGTATAGGTAATTAAAGTTTACTTATAAATGTAGTATTTATTGTCTAGTGTAAAGTCCATTTTTTTTCTATAATAATTTTCAAGGTCAACTTTCTAGGGGGATAAGTTGCATTCCTGCAGGGTCCCTAGTTTTAATAATGTTGGTACATAGATATTTAGTTCGTTTCTTCCACTAAAAAAATGATTTGTCATTTTGACAGATATGTCATAATAGTGGGTAAAACGAACAGCCCAGTAATAGTAAAATATTGCAAATTTATTAATTATTAAACAATATTTGAATATAAATATAATGAACGTTTGATTCCAGTAAAAAAATGAAATTTGTCAAGAGTTCAAATTAAGAAACTTTGACATTCAAAATTGACACATAACCATAATTTTGAAAAAGTTCTACCAACACGAGGTATAAAAATTTCCTAGCGTTTTATTCACATATCTACCAACATTGTAACACTTTGACAGTTATTATAGAAAAAAAAGTACTTTAGGTTATATTATATATGTGTGTCGTCTGTAGTATGTATCATATGGATTGTACGTGAAACATTTTACATTAAACGTGATAACCTAATTGCCGATTTTTGAGAGTATTATTGTATACATGTTTATATCCATTTGTGTTTTTCCTATATACCTTAATAAATAAAGTGCTGCTAACCTGGAATATGTTTTATTAATCCTATTCGAATCGAAATACCGAATATTTGTTGAACATTGTAAAAATAGAAGTAACATTGTTTATTATATAATTGTGGCAGTGCTAAAGTTATCGTTTTTAGCTATTATTAAGAAAACTAGACTTTATAACGTAACATCGATGCGTCGAGTCGGTGCAAAATAGAAACTGGAATTTAGTAGCACTTTAATGTAATTAATAATAAAATGCTACAGGAAAATGTGCAAATCTTATACTGTTATAATATACAGGGTGCTATGGATGTGAGTGCAAATATTTTAATCCGTAATAGAACTCGCTAAACTGAACAACTCCATTTATTATTTTTTCGAAAACGCTCTCAAAACTGAGTTAAAATTCAAAACAATTTTACTCTAAAAATGCATACCCGCCTATGGAATAATATATTAATTTAATGGCACAAAATACAAAGAACATTTTGTTGATATGCAAACCAACAAAACTGCATAGGTACTGATCAAACCTTTAGTTCACATCTGGTCACCAACGTACCTTATCACTTGAAGTAGGTAAGTTAGTAACCGCATGTTTTTTGTGCAAGAACTTTTCAGTTTTAATATACTTGTGTCGTTCACCTTCAACTTATATTTGCTTACCAAGCGGCTCGTTAAATTTAGGGGAGATAAATGATTGAAAAAATATGCGATTAAATGAAAAACAATAAATAGAAAAGTTGTTCATTTTGGTGAGCTCTATCACTGATTAAAATATTTGCACTCGTTTCCATAACACCCTGTATATGAGCGTCTATTTATTTTATTGTGGTAAAGTGCGTACTGTGTAACTGGAACTTTTGATTTGGATCTAAATAATAGCGAGACATACGAAAAGGCACAAGGAATACAATAAAAACTGTAATTGCCAACAAATGTGTTATTTATTTATATACAATATGTTCATTTGAAAAGTTTGTACCTGCATCAACCACATGACGAATTCAAAATGGAAGGAAAATCGAAAGAGAAGCTTGAATACGGAATCCGAAAAAAGAGGAAAACATGCCTAAAAACAATTGACTGACCATTGTTCCACGTAATAGCTATTTATGCAACAAGTGCTAAAAGTCAACGTTTATGCACGAGACATGAAAATTATGAAACAAACCCGAAGGCTGAGTTTCATAACATGTCTCGTTCATAAACGACTTTTATCTCGCGTTGCATACAATATTTTATCTACGATCTTAATTTTACCGTTATTAATCCATAAATATCGATTTAACAAAAGTTTGCATCTGCGACACTTTTAATTTATGTCATAATAAACAGTAGGCCACGCCGCGCGGGCGATTGTTTGCCACCCCAGTGCTGTCAAGGAGAGTTACGAAATGTAATTATTGATACTCCACATCTGACTGTATTCATTACATAATGCTTTAATTATTCCAAAAACACTGTAACGCAAGAAGCAACTAGTATAACTTTACAACTTCACTTCCAGTTAAAAATTGTAGTTCTATAACTTCACTTCACTTTTAGCACTAGAGCTAAAAGTAAACAGCTGATTTCTTTAACCATGGAACCTATAAAACGTCACTTTTAGTGAAACAAGCTAGCGCTAAAAGGCCTACTTTTAGTAGTGGTTGTAGATAATAGCTATTTATGCAACAAGTGCTAAAAGTTGACGTTTATGCACGGGACATGAAAATTATGAAACGAAGCCGAAGGCTGAGTTTCATAACATGTCTCGTGCATAAACGACTTTTAGCACGCGTTGCTTACAATATTTTGTCTACGACCTTAATTTTACTGTTATTAATCCATAAATATCAATTTAACAAAATTTGCATCTGTGACAGTTAGAATGTATGTCATAATAAATAGAGGGCCTTGGTACGCGGGCAAATGTTTGTGAAACCAATACTGTCAAAGTCAGTTATCAAAGGTAATTATTAATACTACACATCTGATTGTATTCATTACATAACGCTTTAATTATTTCAAAAACACTTAACCTTTAACGCACTTTATCTCACCCTCGCGCTAAAAGTAAACAGCTGATTTCTTTAAACACGGTAAACTATAAAACGTCACTTTTAGTGAGAAAAGCTAGCGCTAAAAGGCCTACTTTTAGTGGTGGTCGTAGATAAAAATAGTTATGAACGGGTCGTATTTCAAACCGTGGGTGGCCAGTGGGTATTTTTATTAAAAAAACGATATTTCGAAATAATCAGATTGCTGCGGCGCTCCAAAAACAGGACCAATGCTGCCACTATGACGGCGAATTCACCGAAAGTAGACCGCACCTCGTGTGACTCTTAAAGAATGTCTCGTACGAAGAACAAAAATCAGGAAAACAAATTTTTGAAAAAGAAATGGCGACCGAATACATGTCCCCCATCTGCAAACTATCGCTAATGTTACTAAACTAATTAGGTGTTCCAAAATCAGCGAAAAATTCAGAGCGACATTTTTTGGCCCTTAACATAACAGGACGTTAAGATTTTAAGCTTTTAATAGTTTGAAAATCTCCCCGTTTTTTATCTGGACCAGGTGTTTTAACTGTTTTACTTCCTTTTAGACAATTGATAGTAATAATTTTGCTGTTCCGAGATCTGAACCAAAACTGTTGCGTACTATAGGTTCAATTTGATATGCATCTTTTCAAATCTATTTCGTGTAATTTTCAGATCTAAGGCGTTTATGTTTGTGGTAACGTGATTGTGACAGGCGATATTTTATTTATTTAGGCATCCTGTTTTCTTTGACGATATCATCTCTTCCCTCGGCACCTTAATTGCAAGTTACTTGTTTGATATGTCACGAGTTGCGTGTTTTATAATGATTTCCTGTAATGTCATTTCAATTCTTCCATCTCTTCATTAGGTGGCCGATTCTTCGCTTATCGACGCGTACGGCTATTTCGAACCATCATGGACTCTTTTTTCAACAGCGACTACTGGCACTCGGACCATCAATTTATAATGTGAAGAAAAGTATAAGTGAAGATTGGCATCGGCAAAGAAAAATACGTAGAACAACGCAAAATAAGAAACGGAAAAGGGAAAGAGATTTGAAACAAATTTTAGCGAGCATTAACTAGTGTAGAACTACTTTTGATTTTGGGCGGGCCGCCGTTAGTAGTCTAGAAGTAATGACATCTTGAGCCACATAGGCGCTCGCAAGGAGACTTGGATTCGAATAATAATCGAGTAATAGTTTAAACATGAGGTAGGAGCGCTCTTACTTTATGTTTATATTTTTAAAATACAGTTTGCAATGAAGTTACACTTAAATAAAACGAATATTTACTACTGAGTGTTTAATGCCCTTAAAATCAATGCTAAGTAGGGGAAGTTTTGGTTTTGAATTGGAGGCTTTGTGGTATGGGAGGATATGACTTTGAGCATGCCCTTGATCTTAAACGCGGCCTTGAGCTTGGACGTGGTCTTAACCTTGAACTCAAATACAAGTGGTGAAGGGAGGTTCCACAAAACTGTCCACAATAATCTACTGAGGAGCGTCCAAATATGAATTATAATTTGAATTACGCGCCAAAAGACAGAGACATGCATAGCAGTTGTATACAGTGTCCGCCAAAAAGTCGGCCTAAGATGGGAAAATTTATTTTTGATTTTTCAAAATAACATTTATGTCAGTAATTTGTGCTTGTCAAAAAAATCTATTTAACCCCTATCATATACACGGAGTGATTTTTATTTATTTAGAAAATGGAGATTTTTGAAATTGTAAAAATCCTAAAAGTGCTATTTTCGGAAATTAAGTAAGATTAAATGCAATTTTTTAGAGTATGTTATTTTTAGCTAACTGAACAATCTCAAGGCCAGAAAACACCTATTTTTTAACTTTAGCTAAAAATTAATTTTTCAATTTTTTAAATATTTTTCAAAATTTCACATACCAAGGCTTAATATTAAAATTCAATTTTTTCTATGGAAGATTTTAAAGATTTATAATTGGAAAAATAATATAAAATGTTAATTACTTCTTTTTTATTATTTACCGCAAAGTTGTATGTTTGCATAATTTTTACGTTTTTTATGCAAGGCGCTTTTTAGAATAAATATTTTTTAATTCTAAGTAATATCTATTTAAATGGCTTCTAGAAACTGTAATCTCTAATCTAAGCTCTTGAAGCTTACCTAACGGTATTCTTCAGATAGAAGACAAATACAGTTAAAATTAAAAATAAATATACTTTATTAGATAAAAGTTTTTTTCTCACATTCTGTGTAGGTTATTTTGCTATTATTTATTTATATTTATGACTTTACTCAGTACTTAGTTTATCAATTACCTGTATAGTAACGTATTGCCGGCATGTCAGTAGTCGAATACGTTGAGATTAGTTTCTTTGCAATGTGTTGAATTGCTTTCTATTGTATAGTCTCTCATCAATGTCGCTCATCTTCTGTACATTAGAAACTATGTACATTATTTTTATTTAAACAAAAATATTTGTAGATTTTTACTTCCTTCACCCTAAAAATTCGAAGTTGAGTATTCACAGATCTTCACGTTTTAGGGTCCCCTGAACCCAAGACACATATGTTTGTTCCTTGGTCTGTCTGTCTGTTTGTCTGTGTGTGAACAGTTTTGTGTACTATCTAGATGCGTCAGCATGCTTTTGAAGAAAATCGCATAACCGGAAGTATGGTGTTTACTCTCGTGATTTTTCAAATTTTTCAAAAACGGCTCTAACGATTTTTTTCAAACTTTACATTTTTAATGTGTATTTATGTGAGATAGGTGATTTTACAGTTGAATACCTCTAAAATTGGTTCTTTCTTTTTTTTATCAACTCCTATTTTTGAATTCAGCTTAAAATTTTAGAGACAATTTGTCTCTTCAACTAACCCTCTATTTTGTACGGTTCCTGTAGAATTTGTAATTTTTGAAAAATTTTGACAAATGTTTAAAAAATAAAAATTAAATTTTTGGTAGACAATAAGATCACTGTAAAAGGAAGTTGTGGGCGCGTATCACACCAGATTTTGTTGCTATCGATTAGCCTTAGATTCGAATTATAATTGGACGCTATCATCAGAAACATGAGCAGTTGTATCCTGCTTAGAAATTAAATTCGAAAGATATTGCTAATAACCAATTTGGGCCTGTGATGATTTAAATAAATACTTTTCTGTATAATCTTACCTGTTCGTTTTCTTTTAGGAGATGTTCAGTACGCATGTCAAAGATGTAACAGGAAATATAGACAGAAGCACTCATTGTATGTCCATATGAAGTACGACTGCGGGATTGCACCTGATTATGTGTGTCCTTATTCGCCCTGTACCTACAAGTCTACTAGAAAAACGAATTTAAATCGACACGTTGCTATCAGACACGCTACCGAGTTTTAAATTAATTTAAAAATCTATTTCAATGTATTAGAATTGATGGGATAGAAATAAGAATCTATCGTAGAAAAGTGACACGTAGTTGTGGCTACAATAGTTTACAGTAAACCTTTATACAGTTGTGTTGTGTAACTAAATACATATTTATAGGTACAAGAAAATTTTAAAGGCGTGCATATTACTGCTTTCTATATATGGACATAGCGAGTTTCATATTTTACATTGTTAGCCATTTTTATGCTTCGAATAATGCACATAGTGTTACGATTTTTTAAATAAAGTGGTTAAAATAAAATTGGTCGTTTTATTACCGTTTTGCTACTTGTAAACTGATAAATACATTAATATTCAGTCCTAAGTTGGTCAATTAGTAGTTATAGTTGGCTAAAAGGAAGTTTCTTCTTAAATGACTTCGACAGTTATCTTCGTTATTTGCAGACATTTTATCAATTACTAAAGGACAATCAACTACACCCAAGTAATTGTTCGTCAGTGCGCGACATAATTCGATAATGGTTATTTTAATTAATTGATTTTATTATTGTATTATTGATATATGTGAAACCTGTAATTCATATGCTTCAAGTAAAGTGTTCTTACAGATAGAATTGGGAAGATGAGGGATGCAACTAGCAAAGCCTGCCGAAAAGGACCATACGGCGAATTTGAATTTTATTGTGGTACTTGCGGAAGATCTTACAAACATAGTGACTCGTTCAGAAGGCACATTAAATTCGAATGCAGTGGGGATCCTCAGTCTCGGTGTAACTTATGTTCTTATCAGTGTCGTGACGAAAGCGACTTAAAGAGACATTTTCTCCAGAAGCATAAATTACTTTTAATTTAACAGATTTATAGAAGTAGAAATCTTGATAGTTTTACACTTATAGTTAACTGAAAAGGGTATTAGATTGAGAATAATTAAACTAATTTTTTTGTAATTTCAAGGCGAGGAAAGTAATTTTGAATAAAATTATGTAGCAGCAACATATGTAGTTTTCTTAAAAGTGTGAGTTTATAAATAATATGTTTCGTAGGCTTTAACTTACAGTGTGTTTCAAAAAACTTATTTGCAGCATGCCATGGTCAAATTGAAGTTTGCTATACTTGATATATACCCATTGAAGCAAATGAACTACCATAAGTCAGAGGGAACTAAATTACATCTTGAACTATTTTTCTAAAAATATAGAAAAAACTTATTAAAACCAATTGTCATTGACTGTTATGATTAATACACTCGTTGTTGTGTAAATGCCATCTTATTTTCCTTTTTGCTTGATACAAGTAAACTTAATGCAATGTAAACTTTTGCCTGTCACAGTGACACATGTTTTTATAAACAAAATGTATTCTGACATTCACCTACAGACTTAAGTTGAGACAAGACTAGATTTTTTATCTTTTTTTCTAAGGCCTGGTCTAATTTTTTTTTGGAACACACGATATAACTAACCTATGCTTGAGATTATTCGTTTTCTGAATACTGATGCGTAAACACATTAAAATAATAATGTGCGTTTTAGTTCTAAAAATCTTTCGAGATGTTAAAATTGTATTTGCAGGAAACATATTTGAATTTTATATTTTTTTTTGTTTTGACATTATGACAATAGTTTGACATAACAATAATATGTATATGTTTTCAATGCAGTTTTAAACTAGGTGCACCGTTTATTCTAAAATTATATAGGCCAATCTTTACTGATATATGATTATCTGAGTATAGCAGGGTTTTTTATGAAAATATTTTATAAAGTTATCTTTTGTCAGACGTGTAGAAGGTATCGCCTCCGTTTTTTCCATTTTTCGCAAGTATAAATGCTGTAAAAAGGCAGAGTTGTATAGCCGTTTATGTAAATATAAAACAGAAGTAAATTAGAGCGATACTTATTTCACAGGTGTAACGACCAAAATTTGGTAGCTCTTCTCCTAATCCTGAAACGTCAGATCAAAATATGGCGCCAATACAGAAACTAAGGTACGATACCATTTTTTATATAAATAAAGAACTACTGATACAAAAGCATTGAATATAGTTTCATGATGAATCTCAAATTTAAAATAGCAGTTTCTACCATATTACTACCCCAGTAGTAATAAGTTCTTAAATATTATTGCAATATTCCTTATCGACTAATGTAACATTATTAATTGATTTTTGTGGTAATTAATTCACTTTTAATCTAAAAGGGTTGGGTTGTTACATTCTGCCAGTTTATAATTTTTATATGAAAAATTGTTTGGCAATATGTTTTTTTTTATAAATTGTTCTAATTTTTATTGAATGGATGTTTCTACTTTCGGTTGCGCGAATCGGTTTTCCTTGCAAATTGAGTTGGTATGTAGAACAACAAACAGATAATTTTATGCTGACTTGTTTTTGCACATATTTTGTAATTTAATTAAATTGGAAGGTGTAATCAATAACACTCACTAATTGTAGGCATCAACGACAGTAGTACGCAACAATACCAGAATCCTAATGGTCGTTTTGCGTGCCACCAATGTGGATTGACGTACAAGCATAAGACTCTTTTAAAAAGACACATGAAAAACGAATGCTATAACGTTGTACATAAATTTCAATGCAACCTGTGTGGGCGTCCATTTTCTCAAAAGAACAATATGAAGAGACACCAGAGGTTTAGAACCGCTGAACGGTTTAGAATACACCGAATATTGAACCTGCAAAATCTGAAATTTTAATTAATTAGGCTAAAATTAACGAGTACCCGAAGTATTTATGAGATATTGAAATATACAGGGTGCCCTGTTTTTCAGAAAAATTATTTTTTAGTTCGTAAAAGTCATTTTGATAGAAATATAGTCGTTAAGGATAAGAAAAATGTAAATCTATATCATATGTTTTGGTCGGAACGACATTTACTATATTGTAAAAACCAATTGCACGACAAAGAAAAGTTAGAACACCCTGTATGTATGATATTACTAGGCGACAAAATATTAGAGTATATAATGTTATGAAGTACTGGTTTAATATGTTGTAGTATAAACGCAGCTATTAAATGTTTGCTTTTTTGTTTGATCTTTTACCCGAATGTGTTTTCAATGTTTATACAAGGATTGTTCAATAGAATCACGTTTTGAGACTGTAGCATAATTTTTCTATTTCAATTTAAAAAAAATCTCCATTAACATTAAGGCACGAGTTCCACTGTTGTACTAATATATATTATATTTCCTGTTGGTAAAATTCTTGTAGCTGTTGACAAAACCATCCTTTAATGGCAACTTTAGCATCCGAAGGGAGTCGCTGCCCCTTTAACGATTGTTTTAATGAATCTCAGACATGAACTTCCACTCTTCCTATACTTACTCGTAAAACAGTTTTCAAACGCCGCACATTTGCATCTGAAGTTTCAACATGTACATGTCCAGGACGAGCCAAATCTTTAGTGGACTCTCTTCCCTGTCAAAATTTTCTGCGTCACTAAACCACTGCCGTGTGAGAATAACTACGAGTATAGTCCATTGACAGCTTTAATTCTCTTATGGTTTTCTAGCGGTTGACGTTTGTCGGCTGCTAAAAATTGAATAGCAAACATTACCTTTGGACGGATTTTGTATATTATTATATTTCCGAGCTCCATAAAAGAGCACGTTAAGAAGCAACCGCAAAGAAATTTGACAGACACCTCACTAATACATCAATATACAATTATTTTAAAAACCTCATGCAATTTCCATGATGGTTCAGTCGCGTCTACGCGATCCAAACGAACAATCCTTATTTCTGAAGTTCAGAAATATAATCTTTTTCATTTTATAAGTATACAATAACTAAAACTGAAATATTTTTATTAACAAAAAATACCAAACGGTTTATAATTTACCGGTAATTAAACGATTTCCTGTATTTTATGAGGATTAGATCACAACGGTCCTATGAGTTTTCATGGAAGAAATATCACAGTAATGTTATAATATACGATCTTTATCAAACGTTTTTATTAATTTCCTCTACGGGATTTATGGATAAATGATGATTTACCTTCGAAGGGGCAAATTCATTTACTATTTACATAGTTTACCGATGCGGCGATGCAATAACTTATAGGACTTATCTAGAGCTCACACAGTTGGATGACGAGAACATTTGACGAACATTTGACAAAAATAACCCAAGAGCTTATTTTTAGCCTTTGAAGTATTTTATATCTAATATTGGTTAATTTCAGTTCTCTTGGGGTCTCATAAGACGAAGGTGCAGTTACCAGAACAAGGGAAACCATTTAAATGTGCAAAATGTTCCAAATCATACAAACACAAACGCAATATAATTCGCCACACAAAATACGAGTGCGATGGAATTGCACATTTCTTATGTCCCGTGTGCAGCAAAGCATACTCACAGCGAGGGACAGTTCATCAACACATTCGAGCGTTGCATCCAGATTTTGACATTCGTAAATAAGGGGTACATCACCTATCATTACAATAGGATATAATATTATCATCAAAAGCAAATAAATGTTCACCATTTTAGGGAGCAGTTGTCCATAGTGAACTTTGTGGCAACAGCACATCGGAGTGACAAGAAGCTCATCGAGGTGGTTTATTAATGATTTAAAGTCAGTCGCATACATTACGTTGTAATTGATTGTACTGTATATTTATTTTCAGTAAAATTTGTACTTCACATTATTCGATTCTTTTACTTTGAAAATGTTTGTAGTGTAACGTATTGTTTACACTGTACAGAATGCCATCATTTAGAAGTGATGTAAAGCTGTGGGTCCCATGTTACTACGATGTGTAGCATGTCAAAGATCCCTTGCTAGGTGGAAACTCGATCTCGGTAAAATTCCAACTATAGTTCATTCAAATTCAAGATAGAGCAAAATCTGCAACCCAAGTTACAAATATCAGCGGTCAGTTGATTACTAATTTGATTTTATTAAAATTTAGATCAGAGAGATATGACTTTGTTGCCGTCTTGATGAGTGTCAATATCAAATTCGAGGTTAGCAGGTTAGGTTTTGCGACAGTTTTGACACGAACTGACGCAAAACCTAACCTGCTAACCTCGAATTTGATTTTGACACTCATCAAGACAGCAACAAAGCCATATCTCTCTGATCTAAATTTTAATAAAATCATATTAGTAATCAACTTACTGCTGATATTTGTAATTTGGGTTGCAGATTTTGCTCTATCTTGAATTTGAATGAACTATAGGTCTTTAACCATATGACCACAGCAGTTGGTGTCTAAGGTACTTGGCACACTGCATGCCTGTGGCTTGTCCATAACAAACAAACAAATGAAATTGACATGTGATTTTTAAGTACCTTTTAGTTGTAGTAGTAGTAGAAAATAGAAACTATACGTTTTTAATTTCCGTGCCCGCTTGATAACGAAAGTTAAGGAGGGACACACGTTATGTAACGTACGTGTATCAGTTACAACTGTAGTACAAATGTTTGTGTGTAATATTGCTTTATAAATAGCAATAAATAAATTTTAAAATTACTTATTTATCCAAAAACTATAGAGGATAATTCTAGAAAATAAAAAAAATCTTTCGTAGAATGTCTGTCTGTCTACCTGTTAGCGGTATAACTCAAACTATTTGTTGGATGAAGACGATACTTTACATGCAGATTATATGTTTACATGGCATAAAAATAACAATTTATACATAGCTCAGGCTTTATCATTGGCAAAAATGAGAGTAAGAGAGTATGAGTAAGCAAGTATCTGCCATTATTTTTTCGTGCCTAAAGTGTTATAGAGATATAAGTATCGTTAAATTATATATATTTCGGGTAACGCTGTAGGTTCCGAAGATAAACAATTTATATGTGAATGTAGCAAAACGTATAAATATAAAACGACATTGGTGATGCACAAACGGGTCGAGTGCTACAAGCAACAACGGCTTTTTTCTTGTACACTTTACAACTGTATGGCTTTTCGGAAACAACATCCACAGAAACACTTTGAAAGGATGTATCGCGGAGACACTTAGTCTTAGTGTTTACAGTTTGTTACGGGTTAAAAGTCATTTAAAAGTATTACATATTTAACTGCTCTATTTTCGATAAATCTAAATATTACCCGCTACTACAAGCTTCGAATTTCCAGGAATTTATATTCTCAATTAATTTGCGTTAGACTAGGCCTCTATTGTTGCATCGGTGTTAGTCTGGTTGCATATTCAAGGCTCCCTCCAATTTTCGAATTGGGCCTCCTTATCAGTCTTTTTGGTCATTCGCCATGTTGTGTTGCTACAGAATACCTACCTTGTGAATTTACGTTTTGAAACGTACCTTAATGGGATTATATCACGGCATGTGGCCTGGGAAATCTTTCGTGTTGTGTTTTGAGCTTTTCGGTTTTGACGATACAGTCCCCGGGAATGTTATTTTGCGATTTCCTAAGCCTCATACTTAGTTTGGATTTCATCTGGGCAAGCACATGTTTCCTTTTGGCGAAACGGAGCCTAGAACACCTAAGGGTATGTTTCCTTAATGATGTTTATTTAGATTCTATGGTATGATACTCTTTTAGCTCCATTTCTGCGCCCTCCATTTTTGCGGCCTCCATTTTTATGGTCCTTGTTTTTGGTGGCGTCCGCTTTTGTGGACCTTTTCGTGGTTCTCTTATGACCCCTAATCAGCGGGCAAAGTCGGCCGCCTTGAGCATTGCGAGCATGTAGAAGCCCCCATGCCTACAACCGAGAGTGAAGGTAGAAGTTCCTGCGTAACCTCCTTCATCGACACGTTTACCTGCAGGTCGTTAGCTCTGCACAAACCTTGGTTAAGCACGGCCGCTGGTTATCGGACCTTCCGTCTACGCTTGCTGCAGCCTGGAGAACTATCACAAAGTCGGTTGTTATTCATTACGATTTGGGCCACTTGAAATTTGGGATTTGTTTTAATATGTTTTTCGACGACTGACATCGAAAGTAGATTTTTCTCACTCTCATTTGACAACAGAAAGTTGACATTTGCCGCTGAGCGTGCGTTTTCATCACTTTGCCGCTCGCCGAGCGTTTTGGGTTTCCGCGTGAACAAAATAGGTAGCCACGTCCGAATGTTACCTTGGCAATGCCCGTCATTTGTCGAAATAATCGCGTCACATGTCTAATAGACTGCGCGAGTAATGTTAACTTGATTGTCAATTAATATTTGCAATAAAATGAAATACGATATTTTCCATTAATAATATGCTCAGTCGTCGAAAAAATAGTATGTATATTTCGAGCTAAAAGTACGCTTGCCGCTTTTGCATGATTGCTGGTTTCGGCTTTGCCTCAACCAGCAATATTCATGCGCAAGCGGCAAGAATGCACTTTCAGCTCTTAACATACAATATACTATTGTAACTGTGCTAGGTACTTCGTATCCGGCAAATGATTGAATGCTTGTAGTCTGTATTTTAAGCGCATTACTCACCTTTTGGGGCAGTTTAAGTGTTTGTTTTTAATGATTTTGTTGCGGTGGTTCATTCTCACAATTTTAGGTTAAAAGTTATTAGGGTGATTGTGCCTTACGCTCCGTCCAAGTGTTTATATTAGCGAAAGTTGTACGGCATTTGCATGACGAAATTAATCCATTCTCGGTCGTCACGTCGCACTTGTGACATAGCTTTAGGTTGAACCCAGCCTCAGGATAGACCCGCATTTGCAAGTAATTACGTGTAATATTAGCTTGCGACATCTTGACAAAGATTTGAAGCTTACCTTAGTCACATACCGGTTTACAAAGCGCTTTAGGAAGAAGCAAGATCTTGGTGACGCAAGAGCGATATTACTATTTTTTATAAACTTAAAGACTGGTCGTGCATAGTGGGTAATTGATCGAATTCACCTAGTAATTCTAAATTTAAGCTGTAATAAATGTGTCATAGCCATTGTGCTATCGACAACTTGTTAGTTTTGCATTTAGCCATTCGTATACGCCTTAATTATTATGTAAATTATGTACCGTTATTTTGGTGAGATTTCTTATGACGCTTACTACTGTGATATAGATTTGTGATATGCTGATTTGGTTTTCCGTATGATATTTTTGTGTGCATTTTAATTGTGTTTGTATTTCTGTTTGCTGCAATTATAGTGCCTTGATATCCTGTGCCTGCGTATGATTTGTGCCTTTGCCGTTACCTTTTATTTTCAGGTTTGGTTAGTAGCGCATTTTGTAGTGTACCTTTTGATTATGAAAGTGCTAGGTTACTTGCTACTTGGTGCCCATATTTTTATTTTTACAGCTGAAGCTTTTGAGTTGGTTTTGATAATCTCTGAAACTTTTTTGTGGCTTGAATTTATAATTCATATTCTTATTTGGGTATTTCGCGAAATACCCAAATAAGAATATTAATTTTGAGTTTGTTTTACCCACGACCAGCTCCGGCTGAGAAGTCGGTTGCCTTTGCTTACTTCTTTTACAGTCTCCGTAACGGTAACAAGTTTAGTTGTTATTTATAACATGGTTGATAGTAATGACTGCCATAATACAAGTTGCAAAATACTGAAATAAAATGCACATGTCGTGAAATTTTTAATGTCAACATGCGACTTTTTTTAACACCATACACGTCAAAGATTAGCTTTAAAGAAAAATATTGATTCTTTACAACCTACTCGGAATATAATTATTATTACACTATGTATGAATTTATGATTCCTATAGAGCCATGCTAAATTTCACGTAGAACATTAACTGCATAATTAGCGTGGAGCGCCTAGTTTTTAAGAAGTTCTTATAAATATCAAGAATAAATTACTTTATGAAAATAAGTACATTTGTACTTGGACTGTATAATGCAATACCTACATCAGTTGTTAAACATACAGAAGCGAAATTGATTTGCAGGTATTAGGAAAGTTCGGGCACTTCATTCCATGTAGGAATATGGCCTGAGACAAGGCGAGTTAGAGCCGCCGAATCTTTCCGAAATCCATTCAATCTGGCACACCGTTAACGGCGTACTGGGTGATGTGGTTAGCATCACGCCTTCGACGAAGACCTTACTTTCCCTACTTCCATAACTGTGGTTTCGGAACCCAATTTCTAAAGCGATTGGGTGGGCCGCCCGCCAGTTACAGTTATTAGTAGTATTTTTAAATACTGATTTCGATAATTTTGCAAAAATGATAAATGTTTAAGACTCATTTTTCACGGTGCGTTGGCATTGCCTTTATACGTTACATACCATACTGCTGATTAATTACATTAGGTAGTTGATGGTAATGCGACATTAATAGTAAAATCTAGATGTAATTTAGCTACAGCGAATTAGTAATGTTTTGACAAAAATTCATATTGAAGACGTTGGCACTTATGAAGTAATATACTTACTACAGCAATTTCTCCTTCTAGGAGAAGAAAAATGGTATATTTCGCAGTCTGAAATCAAAGCAGAAGAAATTACTGGATATCCATGTGAAATCTGCGGAAAACTCTATAAACATCTCGGCAACATGCGACGTCACATGATTTATGAATGTGGAAAACAAGCGCAATTTGCTTGTTCGCGCTGTCCAAGAAAATTCCACCAACTGTCGAATCTCAAGAGACATTTTGAAACTCAACATAGGAATTCTTCGCTAGGAAGAAACTCTATTTCGAATTCTGCTTTTAAGATTGCTTGAAGCTTTGTGCGAAGCAAATTATTATTATTTAAATAAACATTGACTTCTTGGTTGCCTCGTTTTGAGAATAAATCACTGTAGTAACTTTTTACTAGTTTTACCTTGCGTGTTTAATAAATAGCGTATTCTGAGTCCTGATTAGAAAAGCACATTTCTAATTTAAGCAGAGTATGCTAAAACACGGTGTTTTAAGTTTAGTATAATCTACGTATGTGTCAATCTTCTTAATTAAATAATTACAGAGAAATGGCACATGCTTATGCATTAATTAAGTATAACGTACGGTGTTATTTTAACGCTTACAGAAACTTTAGAAACGCAAAAGTAAAATTTGGAACTGTGAATTGATGTTTTACATAAAAATTGTTGTATTCTATAATTGTTTGAAATTTTAGATGTGCGTCCCGTATTAATAGATAATGTAGTATTTCATG
The DNA here is from genome assembly GCA_940337035.1 of Agriotes lineatus. Taxonomy (NCBI): domain Eukaryota; kingdom Metazoa; phylum Arthropoda; class Insecta; order Coleoptera; family Elateridae; genus Agriotes; species Agriotes lineatus. Next base: position 139,028 of record CALNHX010002370.1, on the reverse strand, counting down.
AATCATGTACTAAATAATACAGTGTGAAAATAGAGATATTGAATAATTATGAGTAAATTATTTTCTAGGTTGCACAATAATTATAAATAAAACGACTTAAATACAAATTAAACATTAAATAAGAAATGTGTTTATACATTGATATTGTCTATTTTTTAAAAACAAGTAAAAATAATGTTTTACAAAGTATTGCATGTTAGCCTTATACTGAATCTAATAGGCAGCATTTCGTTTCTAAGTTTTTAGCGATGACGGCAACGCTGCAACTATTCCAACACTAAACCTTGTCAGTCGATTTTATTTAACTGTCTGTCGCTTTAAAACCAGAAAGAAAATTTATAAACATAAATTAAATATGGCGCGTGGGAGGCCGTTAAGCGCGGATGTTTGTAAACTTATAATGTTTGCCCGCGCCTCTTCGGCGGAGCTGCATTTTCGAACCATGAACTAGGGACGTTTCAATCCCACCCCATTGTTGGCGGCATCTACGCTTGCTGACTTACTTCTTCGCACATCGCCCAGAACACCTCGGAGTAAGTGAAGAAAGCCTTCTTCAGGCTGTATTTAAATTTACCCATGTTCTATTGTGGACTATTTTCTCTTTATAGCAGTCAGTGAGAATCCGTAGGGCAGAGTTTGCAGAGGTGTTATCTCCCATTGCATTTGGTTGCGGACGTCACCCATGGTATGAGCTTGAACCGTTTGTACCTACAAGTCCCGGCCGGCTTCACACCTGTTACGTGAATTTCATAGGGCGCAGGAAGGGACCCAATTCTGGAAAGTACCTACAGGTTAAAGTTTTACCTTTGTATAAATATTTGGGAATATACAGTTTGCTCCGCGAACTTTGTATCTGGAAGCACAGAAAACGTTTCCTCCCAATCCACGGAGCAGACACCGCTATATCATCGCCTTGCAAACAATTGCTTTATTTTAATGTGTGCGATAATATTATATCGCTCTATTGTGAATTTGTAAGTGAATTTATGCGTTTTTTATGAGGTGCCTCATAACTCTACGACCTGCATTTTAATCATCTGTATTTTGTACCACGTAGTATGCAATTTGTGATTATACTGTGATACCAGCCTTGTGGGTTTGATTTTGTTACTGCTATTTGTGTGTGATTTGAGCTTTACTTTCAGGAAATTATGTGCTACTTGAGTTTACGAATTCTAGTTGAATGCCTGGATACACGTGTTGTTAATTGGTAAAGATTCGTTGGCGCCCTTGTGGCTTTAATCATTTGCGTTAGTAATTAAAGCGCTGCACGCCGTCTTTCTGACTAGCCGGCGGCAACTGTATCCAAGTAGTCATAAAGTTTGTATTATTTTGAAAGGATTAGCCGACGAATCGTTTTGATGCCAACAGGGTCTCAATGTCAAGTAAATGCAATATTAACGTGGATAGATGAGTTATTGTTTGTTGGACGTGAGTAATTTATTATTTTTGTCAGAAATACACTTTGAGGAAGCGGCTTTAAATCAGATCCTGGCGCCCAAATCTTTATGTTATATTTTAGTGACTTTTACCGCAGTCTGTTCGTTTATTGGCGCTGTAGCTCAAAAACTACTTGTTGGAGAAAGGCGATATTTTGCATACGGATTAGATGTCTACCTGGCACGAAACCGAATATACTTTCGGTCAAATATATACAGGGTGAGCAACTTAAAAGAATAAAATGTTGTCTATTTTTGTTTTAACGCAGAAATCGATAAAACGTATAATTTTCACATAGCAAAAGGTGTTACCTATGCTGAAAATGGAAACCAACATATACAGAATGAACATCGTAAAACGGAGAAAAGAAATATGACCGTTTCCGACTGCAGCCAGCGCAACGAAAAAGTGTGACCATTGCCGCGCACCGTTTCAACGCAAGGAACAGAAATGTGCAACGATGGCAACGTAGCGCAGTATCGAAGATAGCAATCTGCAGAAATCGGTGGGAACCGTACTTGCGAAGGAATTTTTGGTGTAAAGCATTTTACAAATTTTCTTAATGTGACTACGAGGTTGTTGAGTGTAAGTCATAATATAACACTTTTTATTTTAAATGGCACCCTTTATATATTTTTAATCTGTTTGCACAGATATGTCGGAAGGTTAGACAGAAATATTACACCTGTTAAAATTGTTTAAAAATTAAATAACCTCATATACGAGTATTTAGCACGCATAGAAAGCATACGAGTATTAGCATTTTACTTTGGTTGAGCCCGGACGCTGGAATTCTGCACAAGGCAGTTCTGTTTGATACTTCAACTTTGAGTAATTGACCAGGAATCATCCTTTTCTCTCCCTCTTAATCCTTAAAGCTGACCAGGGACAGTCGAACTATGGGTTTTTGTATTTATAATGGGAGTATGCCGTTTCGTAAATATGCGAATTCTCGTTTTTAATTATAGCGGAGATTTTATAACAATTTCTGATCGTTTATCGACGCTCACTTCTAAAGAAAATTTCCGCACATGGCTTGTAGATTCGTGCTGAATGCGCGTTCCGGAACTCGCTACATACGGAAATGCGTCTACATTGTTTAGCGATTAGTACGCTTGGCCAAAATTCTGCTCGACGTGACGCCCCGGACCTGTAACTTCCTTTGGTTTTTTGAATTTCACCGCTAATCAGAAACTGCACCAACTAAGTCGATTTTACATTTATTATTTTATGCTCAAACGTAATATATAAAACTGACAACTTATGTCACTTGACTGTTATGCCTAGGCCCATGGTGTAAAGAATACAAGGTGAAACGCTCCCGGGATGGGCAATCGTTCAGAAAGTAGAGGGGAGATGTCAACCAATCCCCGATGGTCCTGCTCAGGAAATCCATCACGGCCGCGATCATGGTGTAACCATGGTTGCGATCGTATATTGTTGCTGGCACTGTCAGTCGATGTCAAATTCGAGGTTAGCAGCTTAGGTTTTGCGTCAATCTGACACCAACTGACGCAAAACCTAACCTGGAATTTGACATCGACAGCGTCTTCAACAATACACTTCAGTACTACCAATCGTGCCATTTGTGGGACCATGTCCTATTGGTTGAATTTGAAGTCCGCCCACATTCTGCGGAACGTTACACCTTGTATTCTTTACACCATGCCTAGCCCTAGGCATAAGAGTGGTTACTTTTGTAACTGTAAATTTATTTATCTACTCCAGTGGGATAAGTAACGCATTACGTCACTCATTTTACACTATTTCAGTTAGGTAATGAAGCTCATTACACCACTCAGTTATGTAATGGTTTCATTACGCAACTGAGTTGTGTAATGACTTCATTACGTAAATGAAATAGTGTCAAATGAATGACATAATGAGATTTGCCTACTAAAATATTTTTGAAAATGACAGATCTGACATTTCTCTTAATGCACGTTTCTCAATTTTAGGCAGTCGTAGATAAAACTTTGTACAATACATGTGTGATAATGCATCATTAATATACTTGTGTGCTTACGCACTCGTTTGTAACTTACACACACGTATATTAATGATGCTGTTATCCCACTTGTATAGTAAATAACTATTATATTAGTTCGGGCGTTTGAAAATAAAATGGCATATGCTATTCGGAGTAAAAGTGACTTTGTGTGCCTCGCCCGGACTTCTCTGACTCGCTTACACTCATCAGTCAAATGCGTCCGGTCTCGCCACATACAACGTATCACTTTTACTCCTAATAACATAATATACTTTTATTGCATGTTTTGTTTTCCTTTAATTTTAAGTACGTTACCATGTGCTAGAACAAGGGTTTGACGTTTGACGCGCAAGCGCAGAAAAGCCCTGAAAAGCAGTGGTTTTCAAACAAATAATAGAACATCTTAAACTACAGCTAACCTAAAATTATAGCTCCTACGCATGAGGCAGAAGTGGTCTATGATACTGCATTTTAGCCGTTCGGAACTGGCCATCGCAAAATCGTACCTTTCACTAGTGCTTTGCCAGTTCTGATCCGTTGAAACGACGGGTTGAGAGCCGCTGACTTGCAGAACCATTGCGCTTGCGCGCAGACTGGGGACACTATATTGAAGCTTAGCCAAGAGTTTTGTATGTGTAGCTTACCGCTCGCTCATTTTTACGTTTATACGTAGTTATCATTGTTAAGTAAGTATTTACGCATATTCCTGCTTGCAGTGCAAGAACGCCATCAGCCTATAAAATATTGTTTTGTCCTGTGAATTTTTTCACAGGTTGTGGTGTAGTTTTAATGATACCGAGAATTTTTAATTTCTAGAAATTGTTTGGGAAATCCTAGTTGCGACCACAGCTGCAAGCCTGAGCCGCAGTGCAATTGTTATCTTAATAGAGTTTCTAGAAATGTCTTCATATTGTTTTCAATTGTAAAGCGCAATGAAGTTCCGCATGGTTTGCAGCTAGGTAAGCATTCTAAAGCTACAAAAATGAGGAGAGGTCTCAAACTCGAAGCTGCGCACCGTACATATTTCCCATCTCTAGGAGGTTTTCCTTTTGATGTGTCGATTACATCATCGACTTCAACACTAGGTGGCGTGTAAGTAATAATAAAAGGATTTATCTATGTATCTCTCGTACCTTCTAAGGTACAATTGATTTGATGCGAGCGAATGCTTATTATTATACCAGTTTAAGATCTACTCCATTCCGACAAGCTTGTTACATGTCGTAAACGGGAATTTACCAGTAATGCACTATCAAGCCTTATCGAATTAGAAAGAGCCTTATACGGGTGTCCGGAAAATACTTGTATAAAGGGCCCCACAGACGTCGTTCTTTTCTGCCAGTTTTGTTTGCACGGGCAAAACTGTACGGGTAAAAACGAACAACGACTTCAGCCACACACGAACGGATTGTTTCGTTCAGTTTTTCTGATATCACCGCTTGATCAACTGTGATGGATACTACGACCACGTTGGCAGTGGCGGCGGAAGTGGCTATACAAGTTTCAAAAAGAAAACGTTCAAAATGGGCTTAAGAATGGTTGCTTAGACGAAGGCAATTTTCACACGTAAATCTTTTAAACGAATTACAACTAGAACCAGGAGACTGGTTTAATTACCTGCGGATGGATAAACAAACATATTTAGAGCTAGGTACTTACCTTAGTAACACCATTAATTAAAAAGCAAGACCGATTTATGAGACAAAGTATTTCACCACATGAGCCACTGCCACGTTAAGATTTTTAGCAACAGAAAGGAGCTATGAGGACTTACAATTTTCTGTAGCTATAACCATGTCTTGGTAGGCTTTATTTTTTTCCCCTCTGTCAAAGCATTCTTTGGACTTAACTTTCCAAACACACGGATGACTTCTATAGAGTACTATAAACTCAATAATAAATTGTTTATTAAAGTTCTTTAAATCACTCATGGTTTATTATCATTTATTATTAAAGAAAATATTCTACCAGCGAAAACCAATCCGACGGTACTGATTAAAACCGTCCTTCTTAACCGTGGTGACACACACACGCACATAATTGAACGAGCACGTTCAAAACGGACGGGTTAAAATCAAGCCGCGGCAGATATTTTTGAATGCCAGCAAGAAGGACGGGTTTCGGTCACACACTAACCATTTTACCCGTACAGTTTTACCCGTACAGTCAAAACTGCAAGAAAAGAACGATGTCTGTGGGGCCCTTAACGGAAGACCACAAGTTCCTTGGCCGAAAATATGATGATTTAACTCAACTTACTTATATACAAAGTTGCTTAGTTTAGCCGCTAGAGGTCTTCAAAAATGATTAGCATCTTTAAATTTTTTCAAGTCGAAAAATATGTGATAGATGTTATTTATTTTTTGGAAATGCATTTGTACCAGTAATCTACAGCTAATTTTTAAAATTACAGGGTGTTTAAAAACTTTGTCACAGTAAATGATCCATATATATTTTATTAACCCCCTGTATAATCACTACCAATGTTTTTTTGTGGATAGCTACTTTAATTTAGAAGCTATTTTCGCTCTCACAAAATTTTAGTAGGGTAAACGGTTTAGCCACAAAAAAATATTTTCTAAATCTCTACAAGTCTGTAGGGATTGTAGGGATTTAGAAAATATTTTTTGTGGCTAAACCGTTTACCCAACTAAAATTTAGTAAGAGAGGAAATAGCTTCTAAATTAAAGTAACTATTCAGAAAAAAAAATTGTAGTGATTATACAGGGGGTTAAAAAAATTTAAAAAGTTAATCGTTTTTAAAGCGGCTAAACTAAGCAACTTTGTATGTAGGTAAGTTGAGTTAAATCATCATATTTTGGGTCAAGGAACTTGTGGTCTTCCGTTGTACCCGTATTTTCCGGACACCCTGTATAACGTTTCTATTTATGTTTTGAAAACTGCGTTAATTATGATGGCTCTTCCAGCAAACAGTATCGTTATGATTCCAAGAAATAACTTTTTTGGCATGATTTTAGTGGTTGAAAAATCAAATTGGCTATGCGAGTTGGGCAAATGTTTGGTTAACGTAGAATACAGGAATGTATACCAATTTTGTACAAAAATAAGCCGCATTTATAAACAACGGTGCAGTTCATAGTTAGAATCTATAATATCTTACAAAGCCCCCTACTTTCACGCAAACCATTTTCAGCTAGTACGGAAATATAAAATATTAGACATTTTGCGGGAAGAAATGTTTGCATATAACAAAATTTGATAACGAATTTGATTTTTATAGATATTCCTACCGCTTACTTTTCTCCTAACTTCGAGGTGCTTTGTTATAAGAAATACAATAAATCCGAATGCGGCTGCTAATTGTCGGACATAACGGAAAAAATCTATAACATTTACTGAAGTAAACCCCATCTAGGATATTGCATTCTTAGATGGTAGAAGTATTAACCACAAACTGAGAAATATATCTTTTCTGCTTGACGTCCAGTGCTAGTTACCCATTGTCTACCCGTATTCTTATTTAACAATTTCTCACAGATAGATATTCATATAGCAACCAAGAAAAAACTTCTTTAATATGTTTTTTTACGAATGAAGCTTCATGTAATATTGTAATAAATCGTAAAAATTGATTAAATAAAATATTCGTGAAGTGTGTTTTATAATGTTAATTAATTTCAGATACGGTTATGTATGCTTCGTCCATGGAAGAGTATACACGACTAAAGGTCTTTGGTTGTGGTGTACGCTATGGATGTTCAAATTGCCGAAGAACTTATTGCCAGAAAACGACTTTAGGGCGCCATTTGAGACTCGATTGTGGAAAGAGTCCCACGATTTCTTGTCAAATGTGTTCAAAAAAATTTAAACATGGATACAAGCTTCTCGAACACATGCGAAATTCACACAACATTTACATTCAAAATCTCAGAAGGCGATCTCAAAAAATGTTGTAGCTTAAGAGTTAAATAAACGTTTAAGACATTTAATTTATAATATCTAGTTAGTGTTATTAAATGCATGTGTATATTGTGTATTGTAAAAGTGAGTTTATGTTAATCACATATACTTTTGTCATAATAATTATATGTGTATGTTAGTTATTGCTGAAGCGAACGTATCATTTATTTCAAATAGCGAATAATAGTCGAATAAGAATTTTTTTGGAGAATTTATTTATATTGTGTAAAATCTAATTTTTTGTAGCGAATTTTTCTGGAAATTAATAAATAACACCTAAGTAAAGTCGTTGTCGAATTAATGATTCATAAAATAATTTCCCCGAGCTAAAGTTTCTTATGAACAATTTCGAGTATCAGCATTTCGTAATACATATAAACAACATTTCAATTGAATACGTACCATTGTAGCCATTTAATTATATATATATATATGCCTATTTTTATAAAACCAGGCTCTAACGTCTTTGTCCTTTAAGGCTGTCTAGGCCAAGTGTTTATTAATAACCGACAAAGTTTGCAATAGAACAGATACTTATCACGAAGCTATATATACAACCATGGAAATGTTTGAAAAAGCTATGATACGTTTAAGCCACTTTACTAAACAATTGTCGAAACTATCCTGGATGGAATGTTTCTGTACGTCAAAATTCTAAATTAATTGTAGAAGAAGCATATTAACTATTAACATCATGTCTACAAATGCCCGAAACGTTCTAAACGTTATACTCGAAGACCGGACACATAAACGTCGAATGCGGAAAAGATCCAAGATTTATTTGCGGTTTGTGGGAAGTTCACTTGAAATATGAACATGTTCTGCAGAGGCATATGTATACAAAACATGGATATGTTTAAGCTTGATGCTTTTAATGGGGATGTACAGCAGTGTACTGTCAGTGTAGATAAACTCACTAGACTAAATAAAGCAACTAATGCCTAAAGAGATACAAATGTTTAGAATAAGTGCTGCTTGTCTTTAAATATATTGTTTAGTGCTGTAAGTTTTGGAAAAAAATCGGTTTAAAAACATACCGTAATTGTAATACATTATGTCAAGTCTATAGAAAGTACAGTTAATTCTATTTAGTTCCAGATATATGACATCAATTGAAATGCGTTAAAAAATTAATCCGAGAGATATTTTAACGTGATTACATCAGGGTGATTCAAAATTGCTCGATATTTACTCTACTCGCTATTTTTTTTAAATGCTTGCACTAGGAACTCGTAAACGTGAATGTCAGTAAATAATACATAGGGTGTCCCGTAACAGGATGTTCAAAGCTTATAGAGGTATACTTTTCCATCAATATGGCGTTGGCATCGCTTTGTTGCGGAAATGTAACTCCTTGATTTAAGAAGTCATGTTCCGTTTTATGCCTCTAAAAATTAACCACTTCTGATTATAAAACGAATTGTTAAACGCCTTAAACACCAACGTTCTTTGTTACACCGATTGACCAAATAAATGTCAAGTTAAGTTAGCTGATTATGAACGAATTTACATTACATAATTATGTTTATTTTTTTTTACGTATTGTAGGGAAATGTACTGTATTCCACTCAATTGGAAACAATGAAGAAATGGTATACTTAGAGAGCACACTTTAATTTCTTGCGTAGGAATATCCAAGAATCCGTCTAGGTACATCGAGCATTTGTATAAATGTATTAATGTTCTTGCGCTTCACCATTATCCTATTTATACTCTATTTTTTAATGCCGCGGCAAGGTTATGCAACCCAAAATACTATTTCCAATGGATAGTAGATCAATAATTGTATTTTTAACGAATACAATCCAGGAAGGCATGAAAAAATACGTGTCATAATGTTAGGTTATCTTATGTGACAGTTCGATTAAGGTCATACCTTTGCTTAATGTCAATTATAACGTACGAAAACATAACTAAGTCATAGTGTATGACTATTTTGACTCTTCCCTTGAAGACATTTGTTATCTCATACCTTTATGAGGCAAGAAAAGTAAATGACACTGTCAACTATGCTAAGATCCTTCATTCATAAAATTAAATAGTATCGAGTTGACTAGTATAACTGAATACTTGATTGTATAACATTGGCCGCGGCATTAAAAGATGGAGTATAGTTAGCAAGTTGTTTTTTCGTCATTTGTTTTTCAGCCTATATTAGCAACTACATTAAACCTGCATGTCAAAAAAGAGTGGGATTTTGAGATTTTTTTATGGCCACATCGTAACAGATATCAAAAATTACAAAGACAACAAATTTTACTAATGAATTTTCGGAAAAAAACCAAAGGTTATCGGCCTAGCTATTGAAAAATTACTGTGTGATATGTGTCGTGACGCTTTTGTTTCATTGTATCATTTCAAAAGATGTCTTAGACCCATGGTGCATGTCATACTGAATATCAGCCAACTAGATTCAAGCGTTCTGGTTTTATAAGGAAAACTAGTTTTTTGAAGAATTTTGAAGAAGATTATTGACATAAGGAACGAGATTTGGATATAGGTAAGTTGCGTTTAATCGCCTTATTTTGGCCCCAGAAACCCATTATTAAGCCTTGTCTATGCATTTTAGAGACACCCTGTATAACCGAGGAAATCCACCAATGGCATTTGCTTGTTGTCATTTCTTGGAATGATTCTAAATATATTATAGATATTAACGATACAAGTTTTATTATGAGCACCTTGTGCCATAAGCAAACGTGTTTTGTTCACTATTTTATCTTCATCAATAAATTTTGGTTCAATATATTTTTCTATATAAAAAAGTGCGGTAATATCCATTACCGCACTGAGTGCGGTAATGAAGTTCTTAACAATACTAACATTAATTTGTTTAATAGTCTATAACAACACCGATGAAGATAAAACATTTAGCGGTTTGTTGTAAATTACTTTTATGAACGTAACCTAGTAGCTTGTTTATCGTTATAGTCCTTATTAATAGTTGAGTGGAACAGATCGATTAAAACAAAGCTTTCATGTCTGCAAGCAGGGATTGCTATTTTATTTTCCTCTTAGTAAACTGTTAGAACTGGAAGAAACATTACAACATTAAAAATGTTCTGCTTTCCTCTTTTTTAAACTGACTGTGCATAGTGTTTATGGTATTCTGAATCGTAAAGGCCCGTTTACTAAGCTCCGTCTCTACGGGTAAAGAGCTTCTTTGCAGGTTGAGCCCTTTAGGATTATAATGGACTCTTCATCATCAATATGCATGTTGCTATGGTATGGTGATAAACACCCCCTTATAATCATAACGGGCTCAGCTCATAAAAAAGTTGCAATGTTTGAATTTAAGAGTTTTTTAATTGAAGATTTACGATTCATAATACCAGTAAACGTTGTACAATTCTCAACCAATACCAGAACTTTACGTCAAGTTCTAAATAACGGTCTTGCCATGTAAATTACTATTACAGTTAGATGAGGGAAGAGGATATACATCTGTACGTGAACTCACAACTGCGGCAGATCCTAATATATACCTGCACCTCCAGAAAAATAATGAAGAACAGAGGAATTGTCAGATGTTGCTAGGGTGTAGAATTGAACCTCAGACCCTTAAGCAAGCTGAGCCAGAGCTTTTCTATGTAATATCACATATTTTTGCTTAATTAGTAAGCGTTTTTCAACTCTTAAGACTGTGCAAGCAATAGAAAATTAAAACAAGAACGTAACTATATCTATTTTCAGGTGGTTCACATATTTATATGTGTAGAAAATGCGGAAAAATTTATAAAGCTCGAAGATCGTTGTGGAGACATACCAAATACGAGTGTGGAATTCCGCATCCCTTCAGCTGCGTCTATCAAGAATGTTCCTACACTTCCAAGCGAAAGGACCATTTAATGTCACATTATAAATTTAAACATCGAGTTGCAAGAAACTGAGTAAATTAGACTACTCCTAAAGTTGGTTTTATTATCTACTGCACCGAAATACAACCTTACAACCGCAATCGACCGTACTTAGTAGTCAAGTAACTATGATATGTATTAAGTGGATAATAAAAGTTTAAAAATGACCTTTTATTTTTATATTTTTTGCTGGTCTATAGATGTAAGATTAAATGTATCTTAGCTAAAAATACCAATTCATTGTGAGACACGGATAAAAAGCTTACAGGAGAAAATACTTAACTACCAAAAAGTCGACGCCCTCTCAAAAATAGCAGTTCTATCACAAAAATTGGACTAACCAACTATAATTTCTATAAAAACTCATTTTTAAATATATTTAAGTTGCAATCAAATGATTACTTTAATATGTCTAGTGGCAAGATGCGAATTACCTTGACCAAGTAATTTGATTGTTATAAATACTATTTTAATGTTTAACTGTTAAAAATCTGATGTAATTTTAACTTAAGTTGGTGAAAGTTTTCTCCTGTAAATAACGAATCAAGCTTTGAAAGCCTGATATTAAAAAGTATTGTTAATATACATATTAGCAGGTAATTGGGTTACTTCTTAAGAAAATTATTAAACATTTTCTTGTTTGTAACCTTAAAATGAAATATATTTGCATTTTTTTATATGAATTATAGTTTATTAGATGAGTATGGTACATCGTACATCAAAAATTAATTAAATTAAGTAACAAGATTAGTTCAATACAACATCAGAAATTAAATGATTTCTGAGGCTTTCACGGCCATTGTCATTAAGTAAAAAACGACTTCCGGGATTGGACCGTGTCATGATTGAGATCGAAGAACTCAACGTTTCGCCCAATTTCGTAAGGAACTTCATCGGGAGGAAAAAGCAAACTCAACGTGTTAACCACGTCAGAGGCGAAACTCGACTGAGTATTTCGATCTCAATCATGAGACGGTCCAATCCCGGAAGTCGTTTGTTACCAGAAATTAAACTTTACATGGTCTTTGTTGATGTGAAGACATAGTTTCAAATGATTTTTTGTGCTATTTTAAGAGTAAAAATTTATAATAAAAATACTGCGTTTTAAATAAGAAGTCATAAAGGTAGGTACCTACGTTGTTAGAAAATGATAACATCTAATTCGTTTGAGGCTTTCGCGGTAACTCGAATTGTTAAAATTTTCGACTTAGACCACCAGGATATTGCAGCTGGCAATATCAGAGTCAAAGTTGCTCAAAATGTTAGTCTTGTGCACTTGACAATTAGTAAAAAATGCCAAGTTTGCCTAATTACCCTTGTTTATAAGCTACGTTAACAACTTGCACCAGGACATGGGTAGCTTGTAAAAGTAAACATCCTTGTATGAGTTCAGAAGGTGTACATAAAGCCAAAAAATGCTGGTTCTGTATCTAGAAAGACAAAGCGGTCTAAGTCGAAATTTAATTTAAACAAAGTTTAATTTATTAATGTCACTTTTAGTAATTATTAATTCTGATTACTTTTATTGTCTCACTTAATCAACATCCATTTATACTGTAAAATAAAATAAATAATATATAGTATTTGATCAAATACACCAACTACGTTGGTTGAAAATTATGCATCTGGTTAAGTGCCTTTGTGTATGCACAAATAGTCCAGAGAACTCGTATCCAAGAATATGTGTCCCATAGGTATATAGACATTTCCAGATGGTGGTGATAAAAATACATTTAGTTTTTGACGAAAATGGCTCTTTTATGTGCAGGCAATGTCGAATAAGAAATTTGGTGAGACATTTCAAATACGAATGCGGAGTCAAACCCACGTTTCAATGTCGTGTTTGTCACCGAAAATTTAAACACGAAAGCAACATGGAAACTTATTTTGCTCTTCAGCATTCTATAAGAAAATAGAGGATTTTATCAAAAAATTATTGACTCAGCTGTTAAGTTGAAATCTAATAGCGATAAATGTTATTAGTACTGTGGTATTGGAAATTATTAAACTCTTGTAAAATGTTGTTTGTAAAACAATTAGATCTAATAACAGAAATTTTAATACTTTACTGCCTTTTAATGGTAACTAGAACGCGTTGGCCAGCCTACGTCTGGCCCTGCCAGCGTAAAGAAACGGTTAACAATAAAAATGCTTGCTTAAGCTGGTAGCCAGCCGACGTCCGGCCCTGCCAGCGTTAACAATACAAATGCTTGCTGCGTCGCCACTTGTGCGCGGTCGGCATGTGCGCGCGCCGGTGCTTACGGTCGGACGGCGGCCGGCGGCATCAGCTCTTATAATATAAGATTACTATAAAAATTGTTCCAGCAGCTGCATCAATTTGAACTGGTTATAGATAGTTTGGCCTTACAAATCTCGTTTAAAGTTATATGTCGCATTTGTTTATTTCTATGCACTCTTCGTGAATGTATATAAAGCATTAAAGGTAAGTTTGTTAATTATCAGGTACGTATTGATTGAAAAATACAAAAAGTAACTTTGAAGATATATCGAAATTATTAACCATTGCAATCCCCTCCCACTAACGGGTTTTTGCAATAATGCTGTTTCTGTTTTTTCATTGTTTTTTGTTTTCAATTTCATTGAGAATTGAATATTTTGGTGTTTAATTGATATGTCATGCATATGGAAGACGTTTTAGAAAATGAGAAACAAGATACCAACAAGAGACCAGTTGTGCGATTAAGTCATACTGCTAAACAAGTAATTGCAAAATTTTACTAGAAACAGATTTAGATGTAACTTTCTAACCAACACGTACCTGATAATGATGTAGGGTTGTTTGATGCTTTATATACATTTCCACGAAGATTGCATAGAAATAAACAAATTTTACATTATAACCTTAACAATAAAATAGCGAGATTTCATTGGTCTAACTATACCATGGCTAACTTCAATCTCATAAATTGAAAGAAATCTTGTTTTACAATATTCCTGCACCAAATATTAGGAATATGAATGAAAAGTCGATTGTGGAAATAAACTTGTTTAAATTGTAATAGTTGTTTTTGGTTTTCATAGTTTTTATCTGTATAGTTTACCTAGTTGTTTTTTAGAATATCATCGTCAATGACGGTGTCGGACTGTTTCTAAGAAACGTTCTTATTTATTTCAAAAGAAGAAATGTGGTCTAATAATCATATTACGAGCTAAAATTGGTTAAAAAATCCAAACATACAAAATATCCTTAGAATTATTTTTGCGCGCATCTAACTTACCGTATATTATTAACCGAAACAAAACAAATGTGAAATAATAGATGTAACAAGTACATAATATCGGACACCATTGGAAAAGCCTTTTTTATGACCGAGTGAACTTATAAGGGAGGCCAATAAAAATTGTTAGAACAATTTCCCGAAGCTAGAACTTTCCGTATTTTTAGGCCAAATTTTAGCATTTTCAAATTCAACGTCATGCGTTTAGTAATGTTATCAAACCTTAACTCTGCATGAACCTTATTTCCGCTTAGCCCGTATATTAACACTCTGCTGTTTATTTACATTCGTGGAAATTCAATTATAAATTCACGCTTTGTTATCATCTGCAAAGCAATTCAGTTTAGCTTATCGGCTTTTCAGAATTCTTGTTGTTCTAACAGGCTTAAAACTTCCCTTCGAGTTTCGTGCGAATCGCTTAATCAGGCTTCGTTATTCTAGAATTTTCCGAACGTTTCGCTTAAGCGAAACAAGAAACGAAGTTAAGTTGCGCTTGCGTGGTTTTATTACGGGCGCGCATCTTAGCGCGGAACCTTAATTACCGTCCGGTTCTGAAGTGGTTGAGACGTCGCTGGTTCCGGCGGGGCTTTGGCCCCGTCGTAAGTCGAAATTGTTAAAAAGTGAAACTGTATGTTAGCCGTCGTCAAGCCAATCAAGTAGTGTCGTAAAATGTTTTGCCAAGGGTCCCATTTCTGTTACGTGGAGTTACCTCCAAATTTACGCCAATGGCGAATTATTAAGTGAAAACTCCCGTGGACGCGCTAAATCGTTATCGTAGTGAAGTCACCAAGTACCGTCCTGCATCTACCTGTGCTTCATTCTTATTTTCCGGGAATTTATATCGTCACGTCTACTTGAATGCCGCTCCATGCAGTTTCCAGTTGTTTCCTTTTATTCGTGGCACTGGCCTGAGGATACGACCTGACGATGATGAGAACCAAAAAGTCTGGTTACTTACATCTGATTTTTTATTAAGGTAAATGTTAGCCCTTAAATTTACAGTGATTTGTTGAAGTGAACTATCGTCAAATTATGCTTTGCCGTTTAAAGTGCGAGGTGTTAATTAGACACTGCCGTTTTAAAGCGAATTACCGTCATTTTAATGCCTATATGTCGCCTTGCGTTGGAAACTTAAGTAAACATGGTTGATAAGTTGTTTTGCGTTGACAGTCAAGTAAACATTGTGGTCATGTCACTGCTTGAGTGACTGTTGCTAATTTCGTTCATGTAAAGTAATTTTTGTGGTAAAACTTAAGGTTAATACAGTTTTAAATGGAACCATGTCAATTGTTATCGTTTTATCGATAGCGTTTAGTTTAAATTTTGCGTCGATTATTTGGTACTGTAACCAGTAAACATGTTCATGTTCACTGTTATACATACTTTATTATTTTAATAGTGTCCTTTGTTAATTGTTTATCGTTTTTGTTTGGTCTTTGCATGCCTTTCTTTTTGTGTTTTGTATAGGAAACCAGATAAGTGTAAGTTGATGCCACCAAAGGTAGGTTCGAATCAGCTGTTGCAGTCGCTACAGGTTACAGAAACTAGATTGACTCTCAAGGTAGGTCTTGAAAGGCGCTGTGATCATATTTGATGAATTGGCAATGTGTGGAAAGTTGTCAAACATACAAAGTTTGGTTATATTTTAAATGACAAGTAATCAGTAGCGGTGGGTAGAGGGATTTCATTTGCACAGTGACAAACGTCATATGACATATTCTTTGTGTTTTAAAGTGTGAAAATTGCTGTTGCTCTTGATTCTGTTAATTCTGTTATTTTGTTGATGCTGTTGTTATTGTTGCTATTTTTGTGTGTGTGTTGTTAATTCTGTTATGAAATGCGACACACCACAATGTTGAGTACGCCTCTGATTTATTGTGTCATTTAGCTTAAATAAGGTCAACAATTTAATGTTAATATGATAGATGTCAAAAGTGTTACCAATACTAAACTTGGAAATTACTAGATTCTAACATTAGTTCCGATTTTCCCGACGCATCAATCTAGAATCTGTAACCAGTACCTAAAGTTGTGCCAGGACAGAAGTAGAAAGTTGGACCTACATACTTCCACGTTCAGAGTGGGCCTACCTGTGTTGATTTTGTTGTGCCGATCTATTCCGAATGAGGTGGAACATCAATTTGAACATCACTTATCCCTTTTACCGGAGTACAGCTCTAACTCAAAGGTCGTAAACAACCCGCCCTCGCGACTGAGTTTTAGCTGGAGCAAACCTTTTTGCTACCGCCATCGTAACAGAGTTAGGGCCGCGTATATTAGGTATATTTCCCGATTATGTCGTAAAGTCGTGTTTGTGCCGTAACAAAATATTATCGAAAAAATCCGAGTTTAGAAATCTGACGTATATTCTGAACAAAATTGACCTGTATTCGTAGTACGGGAAATATCGATGCGTTTGCCAATTAAGAATATTAATATTTGATTAGTTTGATAAAGTACCACTTTACGGACTCTGAACAAACTCATAAACCAGGTCGTTATGATACAGTTTTTTATTTATTTCAAATATAAATATTGATGCAAAAGTGGCTTTATGTTAAATAAATAATTTCATATTGAGCTGCCTCTGTATTTTTCATAGCTGTGGGGAATGACTAGGGGACATTGTGTTTCTTACACTGCGCATGTGCGAGGTTGGCGTTTGCGCAAAAATTTGTGGCAAACGTTATCAAATAACGTGTGCCACAAATTTTTAGTGTGCCGGGCTCGGTAGCTGAGTGATTTAATTATTCTGGTTACTGAATTAAGGGTCGCGAGGTTCCAGCGAGGTTAACAAAACCTGGTATGATACACACACAGAACTTCCTTTTACAGTGATCCTACAATTAGCCAAACATTTGATTTTTAATTTTTAAGCATGTGTCAAAAATTTTCAAAAATTACAAATTCTACAGAAAGCGTACAAAATAGAGCGTTAGTGGAAAAGACAAATTTTCTCTACAATCTTAAGCCAAATTCAAAAATTGTAATAATAAACTGGGTGTTCTATTTAAAATAGGAGTTAATAAAAAAACAGAAAAAAAAGCAAAAGAAACCCATTTTATAGGTATTCAACCTGAAAATTACCTATCACAAGAGTAAACACCATACTTCCGGTTATGCGATTTTCTAGAAAAGCATCTAGATAGTACACAAAACTTATACAGGGAGTTTATTATAACGCGCAATATGTGTAAATGCGTTTATTTTAAAATGCAATATGGAAACGTTACTGAGTATGTAAAAACATAATATATTGTACGGGAGAAGGAATTCTGTTGATCAAATAATATAAAGACTGACACAACAAAGAAGCTGACCTGCGGTTAATTAATTCAAATAATTAACGGTGATAGCAAAAGACCGCAGATCAACCTGCTTGCTGCGCTTACTACACGGCAAATACAAGAATATCCCGATACTTACCGCGTAGGCCGAACTAGTTCAATTTTGGCGGCCTTGGATCGTAGATTCTCTATCAGCTGTACTAACCTGTGAATAGCTCCAAAGACAAAAAACAAATGGGCGCCAGAAACCAAATGGTGTCAATTAGAATAAACCAACTACAGTAATTAGAGTTTATTAAATGCATAAAAATCTGGTAATCACCAAATATAATTTATGTAATTCATAAAATATTTGAAAATTTTTGCTACACTATGCAGCCAAAACTAGTTGAAGGTGGCCACACGCATTACCACAAATAACCCCTTTTTGGGTCGTTAAATTACTTGAAATTGCAAAGTAAATCTAGAGATATGCATATCGCTGTCATTCATAAAAACCTTTCTTTCTAGGTTGATGAGAAAAAAAAACGTGGGTGCTCTTTTTACAAAAAAGGTATAGAGTACACATAAAAATTCAATAGTTTTAAATGCTATCTTTAATTAAATTTTCTGAGTGAATGAACTATCATGTTAGTAATAAATTTAGTATCAGGTATCACCAGCACAAGATTGACTTGGTAGGTACATAACCCGTCTTCGATCGGCGTTGTAATAAAAAACGAACCAACTGACCTTCTAGGCCCACAAGTGTGGGTATAAACGCTAGCCGGGAGCTGCTATAACTGGTATCTCGCATACAGCAAGCAATCAGCTTTACGCAACATGGGTGTGTTGGTCCTTCGTGCAGAAGCAAAAGCGATGCAGAAAATAGCAGGTGTTCGTTTCGAAGTAGGACAGGAAAGTGGACTCCCAAGTTTAGAATCATCCGGTGAAAATTGTTAATCCCAAGTGCAATTTGTGAATTCCACGTGAAAGCTAAAGACATGCAATTAATACGAGGATAACAGAAAGAAAAACTCGTACCTGAATCAAATTATCAGCGCTTGGAAACAAATTGCTTGTAAAAATTAGTTGAGCGCACGTACTTTTGACTTATTTAAAAATCAAACCTCGACCGCCCGAAACGCGTCGGCCGGGGCTAGAAGACAAGTGCCGGGCCCGAAACGTTTGCTTCAAAAAGAAAGTTCGCATTCCTACGGCCAGCGATAACAGATAGAGCGGGTCAAAAGTGCACCGTGCTAACGATAGTAACTCAATACAGGTACAAAATTCGCTGAATTGGAAAATTTAAGAATTCAAAATGCAAAGGATTATAATTCAAATAAAAATATACAGGTTAGGCCTGAAATAATTTGATAAATGGCGAAACAATTAAGTGGAGCCAAAAAAAAATTTCAAGACTTTAGTTTAGAGCAAGTATGTGGGTTATTACATGCTTTGTTGTTCTTTCTGATGCTTATTTTTCAATAAAATTACGGTTCATATATTTCATTTTAAAATAAACGCATTTACACATGGCGTGGGGTACCCTTAGAAACCAATAGTAACAATCAAGTCCTTATGGAAACGGGAATGCCACATTGCGCGCTATAATAAATTCACTGTATATGAAGTTTCACCGTCATACCTGTTTTCGTTATTGAGATATTGTTTACAGACAGACACACACACACACAGACTGACAGAGAGGCCAATGAACAAAAACATGTTTTTTGGTTTCAGGGAACTCGTGAAGATCTATTGAAAACTCAATTTCGAATTTTTGGGGTGAATCCAATACTTTCTTTATTATAAAAGGAAGTAAAAAAATTCAAAATGCGGATGACAATCTCTACAGAACGCCATCATTGGGAAATGATGTGAAGCCGTGGGTTCCATCTTCCATGTTACTGCGATATGTAGCATGTCCTTTGCTAGGAACTCCTTAGTCTCAGCGAAATTATAAGTAGAAATTTGATCATATGATCACAGCAGTTGGTGTCTAAGATACCTAGTACTCCGCATGCCTAGACCTTGTGCATTACAAACAAACCTTTAGTAATCAAACAGGCCTTAAAATTGAAAACGTATAGGTTCTAATTAATGAATGCAACTCTTCTTATAACTAAATGCCAAAATTTCCATTTAGTTTTGTATCGTTTAGTTGCTCTCGTAAATTAGGTACCATGTTACGGTATTAAATTGATCTTACCATACTCACGGATAGGCGAGTATCGGATGCTAAACAAATCCTGGAAATGGTGCACGCTCACCCTGAGAAATCATTAAAACAGGCTAAAGGCCTCGGCTCGAATGCGCTCAGGGAGATGGGTGTGGTTCAAAACGGTAGGCCACAGGGCAAGCGCGTCGAGGTATATGCAGGTCAGTGTTAAAGAATAGGGCGCCACCAGATCCAACTCGAGATTCTCACGTATAACCGGACCTGGAAGGTTAAACGGGGCGAGAAGTACTCAAATTACGATTTCGGGAAAAATACTCAAATAACTATTTCGTAGCACAGTGACACAGTCACCCTGTAACAGACATGCACAAGACGCAACAGAGAAAGCAATAAGACGGTCAGGTTAATACATCTATTGGATCACCAACAGTGACCTACTAAACGTCATACAGACCACAAGCAAAACAACTCGTAATGATGGCTTAATCGGTACGCCGCTGGGGAAGCGTTTTATTTTAAAGGTGGCGGCGCACGGTTGAGCCGAACGCCAGATCCAGGCCGGAAATTAAAAGTAAACAACGGGCTTAAGCCCAACGGCGTGACGCCGTGACGCGCGAGAGTAAAGCCTGAATTTGGGCCCGGGTCACCCGAACGCCCTATATTACTACACACATAAAGCCGCCTGGCGGTACAGACTGTCAATACTCAACGGTAGATTTGGGCAATACATGCAATATAAACGAAGCCGGCGGGCAGCACAAGCGTTAGCACGCAACAGTAAGTTTTAGTCAGAAAGTACGTTGCACTGCGCTACTTTACAAGCAAATTTGAGTAATGAATGCAATATAATTGGAGCTGACGGACAGCACAAGCGTTAGCACGCAGCAGTAAGTTTTAGTAAGAACTTACGTTGCACTGCGCTACTTTACAAGCAAATTTCAGTAATGAATGCAATATAATTGAAGCTGACGGACAGCACAAGCGTTAGCAGGCAACAACAAGTTTTAGTAAGAACGTACGTTGGTATTATTCATGAATTCGGCCACTGATCGGAGTATTTTTTAGGATGAACGTACATTGGTATTGTACATGAATGCGGCAACTGATCGTAGTAATTTTAGGATGAACGTACGTTGGTATTGTACATGAATGCGGCAACTGATCGCAGTAATTTTTAGGATGAACGTACGTTGGTATTGTTCATGAATCCGGCAACTCATCGCAGTAATTTTTAGGATGAGCGTACGTTGGTATTGTACATGAATGCGGCAACTGATCGCAGTAATTTTTAGGATGAACGTACGTGGCACTACACTGAGTTGCAAGCACAAACCTGAGCGATCGATCCGTACGCAAACATGCGAGCGAAATTAGTACATTTTACAGGTTACTACCTTATATAGCTCGGCTGAGAGTGGGCGAGAGAGTATTCCATACAGTCGTCGGGCGGCACCTTGCACCTAATGTGGCTGTAGCGAAATCGGAAGTGGCTACTTGTCCTAATGGATCCCCTATTTTAGGGCGGATTTGGCGTTGACCCCCCCTTGGTCATTCCAACAATTGTCAGCGTAACTGCGGTGTGGGCGAATGCAGAGAACAGAATCCCGTCTCATTAGCAACGGCGGATCAAAAGACTTCAGAAGCCTACATAAATATTGCACCCTCCGCAGCGGCACGTGATCAAAACGGACTGGCACAACACGACCTTACTAAACGACGTCTCTCTTGGAACTGCCACGATACAAGCGTGCGTAACGTGCACCTGGGCTCGATGAACAACGCTTCAACCAATCACGAAGCAGATCGCGATCGTTCGCAGCAAAGCAAGCCATAACCATCCTTGTCGCACCCACAGGCTGAATTTTTAACAAGCCTGAAAACCAACGCTGCAAACGCAATCCCGACGGACACCTGCAGGAAACAGTCTTAGAAGGGGTGCCCAAAATGTTATCAAATAGGGGCAGAGATGCTAAAGGGTGTACAAAATCATTATAGCTATCTTATGCGATGAACTATGTCTAAACTGAATTCGAAATACAGGCGCCCTCATCAATTTGGTACCAAGACTGCTCGGAAAGCGTAGATAGTTGCTAGAATTACTGACAAAAACCAAAATGGCCTAACAACCATACATTGTTAATTTCAGTGCCTGCTAGATACCGAAAATTTTGGGACACATGTTAGTTGCAATGGATAACGATGGATGGATAAAGTTGGTGCGTAGTGTGTAACACATGAAGAACAGTATTCCAATCTCTTGTGTTAGCTTATTCACACTCGCGAGAAATTAGCACCTTTCCGCATAATATACTAATTCGCAACTTAGTTTAATGTAAAGGAATGTAGCCCTTATAATTGTTTTGCCATATATTTTACCCTTCATCTTAACACAACTCGCTACAGGCCTCACACTTGAGGGTGTGGCGACGGTTAAGAAATGGCGGCTAAAGTCCTTTATTCCCATCTAGCTTAGTGGATGTGGACGTGGCGACCAAAGGTAGAGGGCTGAGGAACAAAATACACCAGGAAGGTTTACGCAATGAGTACGCTTTAATACACGAAGACATATAATAAGAACAAATAAGCAAATATATATATATACAGGGTGTTAATAAAAAAACTTTACACACTTTAGCAGGTGATAGTAGAGATGAAAACAAGAAAAAAATTCTAATACACTTAGGTCCAATACTCCTTGGTTTTCGAGATATGGAATTTTTAAATTTTTATCACGATATCACGTTATCTGCGAAAAACGAACAATCGCAGAATACATGTCAATCAACATTTTTTTACAAAAAAAACTACAACAAACAACGCATTTAGCGCACTCTAAAGTTATCGCAGAAGATGTTCAAACTGTCGTCCTTGCTCTTGTAAACAAAGTTGCAGCCGTCGTCGAAGAGACTCACGCACTTGATAATAAACACCTAGAGTCCTTAGTTGTTGGCAGGCGTCTACAATTCGCTGCCAAAGTTCATCTTCTGTGTTCACTTCAGTGGCGTAAACAAGATCTTTTAAGTACCCCCAAACAAAAAAATCGCATTCATAAGAGGTGTAAATAAAAATTTAAAAATTCCATATCTCGAAAACCAAGGAGTATTGGACCTAAGTGTATTAGAATTTTTTTCTTGTTTTCATCTCTACTATCACCTGCTAAAGTGTGTAAAGTTTTTTTATTAACACCCTGTATATACAAAACAACTAAAATTTAACTAATACTATCTGTACAGAACACAACAGTCTTGGCGGCTATAGTTCTGGCCTATAGTCTAACGGCTTTGCCTATAGTTCCCGGGGCCAGCGAAAACACTATCCCACCACAGGGCACGTCGCACTACCGCGGGCGCGCGTTATCGTCCGTTTGGTGGGGGCGTCGGCGCGGAAAGCGTCTGGCTCCCGAGATACGACGGGGCGCTGGCACGAGCGGCAGCGGCGAGTGGAGACGTAAGCGTGCGTTCCTCCGGGAGTCCCTTCCCTCGGTGGAGCGGGTGGTGTCGTCTCGGAGGCGGCGTGGGGGCAGCTGCACTTCACGCAACGGGTGGCGATCTGAGACCCATTGCCAGACCTCCTCCCACAGCTGCTCGAACTCGGCTTCCTCTTCGGGACTGAGGAAGAATTCCGAATCGGCGGGGGCGGCATGTAAAGCGGACCTGCTGGAGGCGGAACCGCGGGCGGTCTTCCGGGGTATCGGCTTCGTGGGCCGCGGGTCCTGTGGGCGTGTCCCCAGGGTTAGGCGTGCGGGGGCAGCTGGGGGGCGGTGTCTCGGCGGGGGCGGCGGCCTGGATGCCTCGGGGGGTGTTGGCACCGACGAGCCTTTTTGATTGAGTGGGGACTCGGCCGAGCTGGGCGGAGATGGCCCAAACAGCCGGTCAAAGAAGTTCTCGACTGCTATAAAATAGAAAAAAAACTTTGGGTTAGGATACCTCGTACCTTAGGAGGTGGCTGTACGATGGGCGGGGGATCTGCTAGGAAGGCTTTTGCTTGCGGCATTCTGGATCGCCGAGGATCACGGTGCGGCGGAGCGTTGTAGCGGAGGCGGTGAGGTTTTCGGGGGGGAGGGCACAGCGGAGCTCCGGCTTAAGCGGCGAGAAGCGATGCTCCTGGTGGCGGAGGGTGGCTTCTGCGATCAAGGGTCGAGCAGAAAAAGGCGGCGAGAAGCGATGCTCCTGGTGGAGAAGAGTGGCTTCTGCGATCAGGGATCGAACAGAAGAAGGCGGCGAGAAGTGATGCTTCTGGTGGAGGAGGGTGGCTTCTGCGATCAAGGGTCGAGCAGAAAAAGGCGGCGAGAAGCGATGCTCCTGGTGGAGAAGGGTGGCTTCTGCGATCAGGGATCGAACAGAAGAAGGCGGCGAGAAGCGATGCTTCTGGTGGAGGAGGGTGGCTTCTGCGATCAAGGGTCGAGCAGAAAAAGGCGGCGAGAAGCGATGCTCCTGGTGGCGGAGGGTGGCTTCTGCGATCAGGGATCGAACAGAAGAAGGCGGTGAGAAGCGATGCTTCTGGTGGAGGAGGGTGGCTTCTGCGATCAAGGGTCGAGCAGAAAAAGGCGGCGAGAAGCGATGCTCCTGGTGGAGAAGGGTGGCTTCTGCGATCAGGGATCGAACAGAAGAAGGCGGCGAGAAGCGATGCTTCTGGTGGAGGAGGGTGGCTTCTGCGATCAAGGGTCGAGGAGAAAAAGGCGGCGAGAAGCGATGCTCCTGGTGGAGGAGAGTGGCTTCTGCGATCAAGGATCGAGCAGAAGAAAGAAGAGTTGCTTCGAGAATAGGATTCAATCGAATGCCGTCTTCTGCGGCGTTCCATTCTTTTAAAGGCATTCCACTTCCACTGTGTTCCCGCGAACGGCTGGTTGCTGGGGGTTGTTACGCGATAATTTCCTTCCGGGGGTGATTTTGTGAATTTTAATTATTTTTACCTCTGGCTTTCTTAATTGACGTGGCGGCTTTCTTAAGGTTGTCCATCGTCTTCCTTATCAAAATCCGCGTGTAGGGATACCACATACGCCTATATGTGTATCAAGATTAACTGAGATTTATTTGATTCGCGATATACGTTTGTAATTAACGCGCGGCTCGCCGGTGTTGGTTTATTCGTGGTCAATCAGGGCCGGTGCTGTAGCTTCACGAGGTGACATCTTTGATTTGGCAAGTACCTGCTTCATCCATTCTAGATGGACGGCTTAAAGCCTCGTTCTTTTGTGTTTTCGGAACTCGCGACCGTTATATTTTTAAAACCTACGTTGCGAATTCCAGTTCTGCGTGTTTTTGCTATACGGCCGCTAACCTTCTTTCGGCGTTTATGTTTATTGGAGGCGCTAATAGTTCTTATGTCGACCGTTGCGTTCCTGGCGAAATAGTGCGTCTATTGATACCTTACTGTTAATTTCACTGTGCCCTCATTAATTAGGTGTCTTCTTTCTTATAAGAATTGCTTTCGTTCGCGGCATGCGACCATTACGCGTAATGTATCTCTTATTAGATTTGGCGAGCGGTTGTTGTACCTGTCCAGTTTGACATTTTAAGCTTTTTCTAATCTCCCTCGTGCGGCGTCCGCGTTTAATTTATGCAAGCGCTTTCTATTTGCACGGATTATAGAATCCGCCCGGCGGTTTGTGGGTAGGCAAATATTTATTTTGGTAGCTAGCTTCCCTTTGCTTTGTTTTTCCCCGTTTGTGTTTTAATTGAATATGCATTTGCTTTGTGAGTTTTTATTCTTGCAGATGTGGTGCTTCGCACTGGGCCGAAAAATTCTTTGTCTCCAATAAAAGCGGCGTTTTCACTTTTATTGGACGCGTGCCCTTGTCCGTTTGTATTTATGATTTTCTTTACTTCTTCTGGCTGCATGCTTCCTTGTGTAAATTTTTGTGCTGGCTGTTTTTAAATTAAGCGCTCGGCGAGACGTCCCTTCCAAGTTTACTTTTTGCGCTATTAATTTCACGCATGGCGATTAAGTGCCGCCTTGCGTGTGTTTAGCGCCTGTGAATGATATCAATCTTTCAAATAAGTGCAGTATATGTAAATATGTAAATAAAAATTTGTTTGTTAGATAATCAGCTAGGTATTTGTGGTTTGTTACGATTACTAACGAGTTTAACAAGTAGTAAAAATACAATTCGGATAACCCAGAAACATCATTGTTCTAACATATAATTTGTAATACAGTGTCCTTTTTTTCGTAAATCGTGTAACAAGTGATGGTTCTCCTTACTTTTGCAAAGACTGTAGAAAACGGTATAAATACAAAAGATCCGTATGCAAACACATGAAGTACGAATGCAAACAGGAACCGCAGTTTAGCTTTTCCATTTAGTTTTATGTCACCAAAAATCAAATTTGAAGAGACGCCTTCTGCTTCAGCATAACATCTTTTAACATTATCATATATCTATTTTGTAGCATTGATTTCATTTTTAATCGTCTTCATAGTGCAATAGAACACTATTTAGTTTTTACTGTTAAGGGTTTTCAAGATGTCGCTCAAAGGCTTTGTCGTGTGTCGAGTGCTCCAAAAAGTTAAATCGTTATGATGATGCGATTGATTGTGCGGGAGAGTGTTGTAGTTCATTTCATTTGCAATGTGCTGAAGCATTTCGAGCCATGTGTGAAGACAAAACAACTAAGTTTTGGAAGTGCAATAAGTGTAGCACAAATGTAAACATAAGGAACACTCAACCTGATCCACTAAAACGCATGATCGAGCATATCACCGAGCAACTAAAAGTGTTACCTGGTTTAAATTTGAATGTTGCCTCGCTCATGCAGTCGTTCGATACTTTTTCTAAACGTTTCGACGATTTACAAAATCAATTATCCAGCATTAAAGTTGATATGGAGCGAAGTGAGAATAAAATTAGCGAAATGGAGACTGTTGTAGCATCACAGGAAGTGAAAATAAAGAATCTTCGAGCGTAAATTAAGTCTATGGAACAATATACTAGAAACAAAAATATGGAAATTCATGGTGTCATCGAAACCCAACAAGAGGATCTAAACTCGGTGCTACATAAAATTTGCAGCAACTGAATTATGTTACAAATGAAAGGGATAGAATACTTGATTCAATTTTATCTCGTGTCAGTGTTGACATACTACCGGAGGCGGATGGTCTTGTAGTTCCTGACTCATATCCTCCTTTACTTTGTTCTTTTGATGCTAATGTGGCGAAGCTGAAAACTTGCGGAGCTAATCAAGAATAACTATACAACTTCAGAAGAGGCGATTATGACTTGCTCGCGAAATTAATGAGAAATGCTGATTGGTCTCCTATTTATGATCTAAGTTCTGTTAATCAGGCCGGTGATAAATTTTATGATATCATATATTCTGTTTTTGATAATTGCATACCCAAAATTGATTAAAAGAAACAGTAGGTATCCTCGATGGTTCAATAAATCAATTATAAAAAACTTAAAACTCAAAGAAAAGTATAGACGTCTTTTCAAATCTACAGGTTCTCAAACACATTACAATAACTTTAAAAAAATACGTGCTAATACCAAGAAACTTATAAGTGAGAGCTATGGAGAATACCTATTCGATATAGAAAATAATATTAATGATGACCCTAAGAACTTCTGGTCTTTTGTGAAAAGTAAAGACAAATGTGCAAACGTTCCTAGAACAATGATTGATCATAATGGCTTTACAGTTGATGGTGGGTTGGCGGTTGTAAATGCTTTCGCTGATTTTTTCAGTAGCTGCTATGTTAATGATAGTAACAATTTAAATAATAATTTGTTAAACAACTCCAACACTACTTCAAATTTGAATATTAGTGTCACTAATTTTACACCTCCGGAGGTTCTTGGTGTTATTAAAAAGCTAAAAAATACTGGCTCTTTAGGGCCTAATAATATTCCCACTTACATCGTTAAAGGATGCTTTATTTTCAATCTGTGTATAACTAAGACTTTTTTCCAAATAAATGGAAATACTTCAAAGTAATTCCTATTCTTAAAAAAGGCTCTAGGTCAAACGTTACAAATTACCGACCCATATCTCTTCTTTGCGTTTTCGGTAAAATTTTCGAATCCCTACTAAATAATAGTATTCGACAACAAATTTCTCCATTATTATCCATAGACCAACATGGTTTCATAAATAAACGTTGGACGGTTACTAATTTGGCAATTTTTACTCAGTTTATTTCAGATGCACTTAACAACGGAATACAGGTTGACGTCATTTATACCGACTTTGCTAAGGCATTCGATTCTCTTAATCATTCGATTCTCTTATTCAAACTTGACATTTTTGGCTTTTCTATAAACTTAATTAAACTACTTGATTCTTATTTAGCGGTTAGAAAACAAGTTTATCTTAACGGTTATTTATCTTACGAATTTACTGGATACTCTGGAGTTCCCCAGGGAAGCATACTGGGACCGTTACTGTTTACTATATTTATAAACGATATAACTCATGTTGTTAACTACGCCTCTACATTACTATATGCGGATGATTTAAAACTATTTTATACTATTAATGATATTTCTGATTGCGAACGACTGCAAGATGATCTTAGTAAAATCTGGGAATGGTCAGTATCTAATCAGTTAAGTTTTAATATAAATAAATGCCAATATATATGACCTACTCTCGTAAATCCAATTCGATTTTGTTTCAGTACACCATGAATAATGTTAATTTAGAACGTGTTACCAGTTTGCATGACCTTGGCGTTACCTTCGATCCATCCTTAAAATATAATCAACATATTGAAATTTTATTAAATTCTGCATCCAAACAATTAGGCTTCGTAATTCTCATTCATTCAATTGTATTGACACGTTAATAACTCTTTTCAACTCACTCGTACGTACTAAATTGGAATATGTGGACATAATTTGGAATCCATGCTATACTTATTACACAATTAGAATCGAAAGAATACAGAAAAAGTTTTTAAAGTATTGTCTTTATAGGTCCGGTGTTAATGACGTCATCACTGATTATAATTCTCTGTGCCTTCATTTTAATTTGACTGTACTATCAAATCGTAGAACGTTATATTTGTTAATTTTTCTATTTAATTTAATTAATTATCATGTTGACGCCCTACACTTTTATCACAATTACAATTCCGACAGCCTGATTTAAGGACCAGATCTCAATTTTCATTTTCATGCCCGCTTTCTAGAACCAACGTGCATTTCAAATCGCCTATTCTAGCAATGTCAAATGCGTTCAGTAAATTGGACGTAAATATTGAAATATTTTCGCTCACAAGTCATCAGTTTCGTGCTGCAATTTCCGACTGAAGTAATTTTGTACTCAGGGAATTTTTTTATTATTGTATTATAATATGTGGATTTAGACGGTAAATTTCATTTTATTATTATACTGTTTTACTGTTGTGGTGCTAGTATATCATAGTTTAGTTTAGGAGATAATCAGTTATTTTGTTTTATTTCATTTAAGTCTTGGGGACACTAAGTCAGTTATTAATTTAATTTATTTATGTTTCCTGTAATTGGGAATTTACTTCCCGTTGGAAATAAATCTATTTATTATTATTATTATTATTATTATTATTATCATCGTTTCTTATATATAAATAAAATATATTTACACGCTGAACGGAATTGAAATTCTTTTCAATTCCTTAATTTTACCGTATTCTATGTGTGTCTATTCTACAAGTAATAAAGGTCATTTTCACGTATATTAACAATTTAGAACTGATTTTATAACGAAGTGTTACGGAAATCTATGTTAAGATATTTGTACATAATAAAAACAAATTTTGTTACAACGCCGTTATTATAGACGTTCTTATATCAAACGAAGACATCGGAAAAGACTGAAGATCACATGCCCTCCTACTATAGACAACCCATTTGACACTGTTGGCAACAACTACATCTGAGAGTAGCAGCGGCATGCCACATCAGGGGCGCAGGAACAGGGGGGCAAGGGGGGCGATTACCCCCTCTTAGAATATATTGGGGGGGGGGGGCAAATTACACTATATTTCAAACGGTTTTTAAAAATGTGTACATAGGGTTTTCACATTAATCTATACAAGATGCTAAAACTCGTTGTTCTATTGTAGGTGGTGCAGAAATAAAACATGAGGAATTTGTTAAACAAGTTTTTATTTTTAGGTTGACAGCGGAGAATTCGATATAGTCCATTTTTGTTTCATATGGTAATGCAAATGCCAAAATTCTAGGGAAATCATTGACAACAAGCATTGTCACTAGGTTGAATTGTGTTGGTACTGTTGGTACATAAATTTCTTATTATTTTTGTTGTGAGGTTAGGCTTCATGTCGACAGGTTGACATTTCATTATTTTAAATTGTAGCTTTGGCTATTATAAACTTGAAATGTGATTTTATAATTTGATTTTAACTAGTTGGTAGGTATTGCACTAAGAACAATTTTAGTTTATAATAGCCAGAACTACAGTTTAAAATAACTACAGTGTCAATCAGTCAACATAAAACCTATCCTCATTGCAAATATAATAACCACAAGTAACACAATGCAATGCAGTGACAATGTTTGTTCTCAATGGTTTCCCTAGATTGCATTTCCATATGAAAAAATCTGTAAAGGGGTGTACACTGAACTTCCCTCGCACGAATCACATCCATTTGCAAAACATGTGAATTACATAAATTTTCGCCCCCAGGCGAATATTTCCAGCCGAGTTTCTGCTGCGTCAGAAAGACAGCATATTATTCTGTCCGACTTGTGATGTTTACCCTGTATCTGCTAGGTCTCATTTTTGACAATGATAAAGCCTGAGCTATGTACAAATTATTACGTTTATCTATTTCTCAGTTAAAGCAAAAATAAAGAAAATTGATTTTTGTTAAGGTGCTCACCTTGTATATATTACTCTGAGATGTTTTCGGTTTTATGCCAGGTAGCTATATAATCTGCATGCAAAATATCGCCTTTTTCCAACAAATAGTTGTTGAGCTATACCGCCAACAGGCAGACAGAGAGATAGACGGTATCGATAAAAAAGCATTTTAGCTTAATTGTAACTATTATAGTTATTTATGTATCAAGTATATAAATGTAGGACTTTCTTGGAGTATTTTATGCAGAGCGAGCGGTAAAGAGGACGTGTCAAATAAGGTTTGATTATGTACGAGCTGCATGCAAAACTTTACGTTCGACTGCACTGCAGATATATTATGTTATGTACAATATTATTTATATTACATACAGAAAATTCAAGTTGCTATTCAAACATTTGATAGTTTCGAAGTGCGCTTCTTCTAGGTTAATTGCGTTATTAATATGAAGAATAACGATCTATTACCGTAAGGTATTAGAGATGAATTTCTTTCTATTATTTGTAAAGTTTTCAGTAACCTAATACAATCTTCTTTCCAAATTTTAATAAAATGACATTTATTTTCATAATAACTATTGAACATTGACAGGCGAACAGGTGGACTAAAGTGGCACTTTATGGACGTTAAATAATAAAGGGTTTTTGGAACAGTCGAAGATAAAGCTTAGTCATGTTAAACCATTCAAAAAAATGTTTTGCCCCCCCCCCCCCCTCATAATTACAGTAGTTCCTGCGCCGCTGTGCCACATATTATAGGAAGCTAACTTACCCGAAAGAATTAAAAAGTAAGTAACTAGACTTGTTGTTGATGCAAAGAAATAAAGTGTCGTAAGTTAGGAAATTATCACAGCGTTGGAATTCCAAATTACACCACTCAAATTTCACTGGTCACGTATTTTTCCATCTCTTTCGATGTCTCTGTATACCTTGACAGCTCTCCGAACCCATAGTAAAGGAAATAATAGTTGCGATATTTGCCCTATTTTGGGAAAATTTCTTAGATATACAAATACTAATGTTTTATTTTCGGATCGCAAACCCATTACAAATTAGAATTTTATGCCTGGAGAGAAATTTGAAAACGAACGAGTATTAGATACATAATACGTACTCAGATGTTGATAATTTTTTAAGAGGTTTATATTGTTGAATACATTTTAACGAAAACAGAATTAAAATCTGTTCTAAACTTCAAATGGCAATAACATATGTAAATGCCAAAATTACTTGTTGCTAATTCCAAGTAATAGCAGATTTTTCGTAAAAGTGACAGTTTTTATTTATTCGATTTTCCATTTCCGAAAAATGTAAAATGTTGAACTAATATAGTAGTTTCTTCTTTACCAAAAAGTTGCTTCCGCTTTAGCTCTAAAATAGTCTATCTAACGGGTGTTCATAAACAGTCGTCATCCCAGTTGCCTTAAAAAACAAAATGTTATGTCTTTGATTAATTCGTACAACACAATGAAATGTCATTGAGTACTGTCATAACGCATTTTTTCTCAATTTTAATAGACATACGTTTTTGAAGTCAAAACCTACTGGGATGACGACTGTTTATGAACACCCGTTAGATGTAGCAGTAAGCACTAATACTAGTAACATGTAAGATGCTGCTGTAATTACTAATATTTACAAAAATAGAATTTTTATGTTTATCAAATCATTGTTGTATCAACTACTACTACAAATTTCAGGTGTAAGCCATCCTCTTTATTCCGTGGACGAAAGTGGACGATTTGTATGTAAGCGATGCGGTTCATCCTACAAACGAAAGGGACATCTATCACGGCACGTCAAGTACCAATGTGGAAGCAAACCCAAGTTTATATGCAAGTTTTGTAAACGTGGATTTGCACGAAAAGATAATCTTAAACTACATCAAGTGCTAAAACATTTACACCAGTGATTTACAATCTCCCTTAAATATGTATTTTTTATATGTTCTAAGCTTATATGTCTAATTTCAATAATAATTGTGTTGCTAATGATTTCTGTATTTTAATTTTTGTCAATACCTAAAGCAAAATAATTTTAAAAACCAAATGTTATAGTCACTTACAATGCAAGATGTTACTTAGAACTTTACTTAGGAGCACGGTATATAACGAGCGAGCGATAGCGAGCTTGTTACTCGTGGGAGCATTGTACAACGTTTTATGGTATTCTGAATAGTAAGTCTTTAATAAAAAAATCTTAAATTTACTGGACCACTGCAGCATAATACGTAAGCGATTCAATTGAAATAGCCGTTGCAAAACATCTGACGAATGTTAGTACCGCAACATTTGTATAAACAAAAAAGCGTTTTGTGTTGTCGGCTGTTTGCTTTCACATTACCGGAAAATTGATATTTTTGGTAAAATAGTGCAAGAGGAGGAAAAAGTAATAGTAAATTAATGTCAGAGAAGTCCCGATGTCGATATAAAAATCAGCTGAGTATTTTAAAGAGTGGAGAGAGAAGAAAGCAGTCAGTATGATCCTAAACGAAATTGTTGTTTTGCTTAGCAGAGTTTTTTGAACTAGATATAGCACCTTTTTATAATTTCAAGCTTTACAGAAACGGTTGCCAGTACAGACATACATCCTATGATTTACCATTTAATGAAATCATATTAGTAATCAATAAGTAGTATTACTCTTGATATTTATAACTTGGCTTGCAAGTTTTACTCTACATTAAGTCTAAATGAACTATACTTTGTCAAAAAGTTTCAAAGTGTCAAGTTTGTGGACTAAATTTTTAACGTAGAAGAAATCATTTATGGTTAATGGTGATGTTGATATATCTAGATTTGTTGTGACAATTACTGTTGTAGGCATTTGTTTTGTAATTATAATTGGTTTTGTAGATTTGGAAATATTATGGCATTCATGGAAAGTCAAAGTACTATTTATGTGCGGAAGAAATCTAAGGTTTTGTTTAATATTGAGCAATGCCGCAAATTTATTATGAAAATTTCGGATGATTTCTGACTGAGAAAGGTTGTGCTTATCTTTGGACTGTATGGTGCTTGGCATCGAAAGATTCTAACATGCTGTTTATCATTAATAGCATAGCAATATGCGTATGTTGCCACGGTATTGATGATAAACAGCCCGTTATAATTATTATGGTATTCTGAATCGCAAACGCCCGTTTACCGAGCTCTGTCCCTTAGGCTACAGTAAAGTAGCCACGTCATTTGAATTTTTTTTTATATTAAAAGATTTACGATGCAAAATACTATAAAACGTTGTACAATGCTCGACCTTTACCAGAAATGTACGTGTTCACACGGACAAGCTTGCTATGGCTCGCTCGTGAGCTACGGAAAGTAGTAACGTAAGTAACGGTCTTGCAATATAAACTATTATTTCGTAATAATTATTTTCACGTTAGGTCCTTAGTGAGCCAATAACTTATCATTCAAAACGTGAAAATGATGCTTCACGCAAGTCACCACCCAGTATATTCCGATACTTTCTCAAGTTGCAAAAAGAAACAAGCTGACATCAACGCTTTGCTGTTGATATTTAGCAGTAGGCAGTATTACTATTAACATGCAAGTTAATATTGCAATTACTAATATTTACAAAAGCTGGCTTATCAGAACGCCTGTTTATCAAATAATTGTTATACTAATATCGTATTTTCAGGTATGCATGATCTTGCATATTCTGTGGAAGGATGTGGACGATTTGAATGTAAGCAATGCGGTTCATCCTACAAACACAAGGGACATCTAACGCGACATATCAAGTACGAATGTCAAAGGGAACCGAAATTTATATGCAATTTTTGTCAACGTGGATTTACACGGAAAGATAGCCTTAAACGGCATGAAACACTAACACATTTTCAGCAGTGATCCACAACAGAATTTCTTTTAAATATATATTTTACAGATGGTCTAGGCTTATGTGTTTAATTTTAATAATAATTGTTGGTAATAATGTCTGTACAGTCTCGGAATTAAAAATCCGGGCGAGTCTTATAGAGGATTCTTGCAATTTTTGGGTAATGTAAATTGAGGTTTGCGTTTCTAGGTTAGCAATTGACAGTTAAACAATGCAAAGTGAAATCAACAAGCTAAAGTACGTTGTTTTTTCAATAATAACTGTCAAAGTTTAACAATGTTGGTAGATATGTGAGTAAAACGCTAGGAAATTTTTATACTTCGTGTTGGTAGAACTTTTTCAAAATTATGGTTATGTGTCAATTTTGAATGTCAAAGTTTCTTAATTTGAACTCTTGACAAATTTCATTTTTTTACTGGAATCAAACGTTCACTATGTTTATTTTCAAATATTGTAAGTTTAATAATTAATAAATTTGCAATATTTTACTATTACTGGGCTGTTCGTTTTACTCACTATTATGACACATCTGTCAAAATGACAAATCATTTTTTTAGTGGAAGAAAAGAACTAAAAATCTATGTACCAACATTATTAAAACTAGGGACCCTGCAGGAATGCAACTTATTCCCTAGAAAGTTGACCTTGAAAATTATTATAGAAAAAAATGGACTTTATTTAATTTTGACTTTGACTAATTTCACCAGGTAACG
Organism: Agriotes lineatus; assembly: GCA_940337035.1. NCBI lineage: Eukaryota > Metazoa > Arthropoda > Insecta > Coleoptera > Elateridae > Agriotes > Agriotes lineatus. The sequence goes on along the minus strand of CALNHX010002370.1, from coordinate 103,769 downwards.
TGATAAGTAAAGTAAAGTAAGGTATACACTGAATCATTTTAAGTGCCTGGATTTTTAATTCCGCGACTGTACCTATTTCAATTTCTGTCAATATACAGATTGCGGCAGGCAACTAGGCAACAAACGAACAATCAATGTACTATAGCGGTAGGCCGTTAGGATCATTATAAATAAAAGGTATATATTCGCTTTTTAATTTTTTTAAATACAATTACGGCCACATGTAAGATCCCCTTGCTTTTGCTATAGTCCTAGTTGCCTGCCGCAATCTGTATAATGCAAAACAATTTTAAAACAAAACGTAAAATATTTCGCATTCCTAGCATCACAGCCTGTTGTCGCTATAATAAAGAAATAAAAATAATGAAAATTTTCATTCCATACATTTATAAATATTATACAGGGGTTTAGAAAAGAATGCGAAACCGTGAACTGGGATACTCTTCTTATCAAAATACGCTAATAACGATCCCTTCGGGATTTTTTCTAAAACAATTTTTACTTTAGCTCTTTTGCGAGTCTAAGATTCAAAATTTAATATTGAAATCTCTATGCTGTATCACGCAAGTCATCAATCATCACCCAGTATATTCCGATACTTTCTTAAGTTTCAAATAGATATAATCTGACTTCAGCGTTATGCTTTTGGTATTTAGCGGTAAGCACTAATAACGATTTTAGATAAATTGTTCTTCACATTTTAGAAGGAAAAGGCTTTAATCTAATTACCATTTGTAGTAAAACAATATAGTAAGCCTTGCCGACTTATATGTCAAGCAACAAAGATTAAAGGTAAAGCCGACATTTATACAAATAATTTTAGTACTGTTCCTGAAAATGTAAAATATAAGGAATAAGCTAAATTTTCTGACAACGTTCTCATGGGGTGCGCAATTTCTTCACTTCGTGGATCGCAACCATATGTGGAGCGTGTAAAGGTAGAAGCAGTTACCGGCGACCTTTGCACGAAAAGATGCCTTTCTATATTATATAATAATAATAATAATAATAATAATTTTCGTAGAAATACAGCCCATTTGGTTGCTATTACTACGCAGAGAATTACAAAAATTGTCTACTGCGCATATACTACTACGCATACACTAGTAACATATATACTGTAAAGGTAATGTAATGTAATGTGATATAATATAGTAATCATTTGAATTGTAATTACACCTACTTTACTTACTTTTATTTAATTCAAATGTTAGACTGACCAAAAATAATACTGGTTTAACTGGGTTCGTTAACTACTTACAAATAAAACAGTATTATGCCCTTTATTGTATTTCATTTATCTGCAATTTAATATTACAGAAGGCTAGCTCGGTAGACAAGAAAAACTAATTCCTCAGAGTTGGGTTCCCCGGTTTGTTAATATTAAAATTCGTGTGATGCGCCACTGGGCTGTAAATTTACTTCAATCGCGCAAACGCTACTTTGCTATGCTGTCAAAATCCTACACAAATCGGTTTATTGTTGCGGTTCGCGTTTTGTGATTTAAATTTAACTACAGGAGTTTTATGAGCATTCGATAAGGTAACTTTTGAATTCTTGCGCCTTCGATGGCATTAATCTATCTTTTGTTTGCAGGCAAAACCTCCACTTGATTGTTAAACGACGCCAACATGCAATTGTTTCCCCTAACGTCAAATCTGGATTTAATGCAATTACTTTCCGGTTCCTAATGCCGATACTTTGATCGCAATCTAACCTGGGATGCTGTGACTGCTGTGACGGCCTCCTACACGCTGGGCGGATATGCTGACGTTGAAATCTCGGGCTCAGAAACTCAATTGTGCCCGTAACTGATGACCGTAATCTGCACTTGTCCCTGCCGAAGTCCTTGGAAGGTGGTAGCGGAGGAAATTATTTTCATGTGATGGAATTTGCTACCTACACGTTCACTGGTGCACTGGTAAATTCTCTACACAATGGTGTACTTTGTATTATTATAAATTAAATATTTATATATTAAAATTGCAATTAAATGAGAGACCAAAAACTGTGTGTCAATAATTAATTTTATTCAAATGTTTTTTCTCTGCTGGTCGTTATTAACAAATGCCTATCTAAACTACAAAAACGGATATTGACCAAGTTCAATACAATAACCTTCTTAACTAATATTCCTTATAACTAAAATTATTTACAAAATTTCTAATTCTAAAATATTGTCTTTTCAATTTTATTTTAACTGTCTCATAGCGCCACACAGTTTGTATTATTTAGATTGTCTTTTCACTCTCGCGTAATTACACTGACTTGTTTATAAAATAGTCCACTTCCTTCACCAATTTTGTTTCACATCCTGCTGTGTGTCCTTTTCCTTGTATTTTTATCCACTATCTATTTTTCTCAGATTTTCAAATATTGCTATCTAATATTACAATTGCCATGTTCTGCCTGGTTTATGCTCTTTGCAACGTATTATAATAATTCTGCTTCTTTTACCTTTATTTAAAATGCTCATAAACATATCCTATTTAATTATTCTGACATCTACGCTTCATTTAACACGCACATATTATAAACCTTTCTGTGACAATTCTATTTATTTGGTTTGGCTTTAATTTTGCATAAACCTCTTATTTTTGGCTAATTTAAAATTATCGACTCCAATCTATAAAAAACGAGCTCTACCCTTTGCCTTTTGTACTCAAATCATTTCATTACTACTGGCATTGCTTTGCAAATGTAATTACGGATTGAAATTTATACGCTAAATCTTGCAGTTGTATGAACTACCCCAACTCTGTGCCATCTGACTTGCTTTATTTATTTGTGCTGCAAGCAGAATTGAGTAGCGGGCTCAATACCATCTCAATACAGATTGGTGATGGATAATGTGAACATAGGCAATCAAATGAGCGGTAATACAGTTTATGGGCTTTGTATGCATTAGACAGAAATCTGACTTAAAATCTGGAATTCAATATTTTCTAAAAACAAAACATCTTCATTCTGTGTATACTAGATGTTAATCGCATATACAAGGCTCTACGTACACCGTTTCGTAAATACTTCCTTACTTGCCGCGCATGCGCACGTAGAAGTCTTTGCCTTTGAGTGAGTGCTTCCGTCATTGCATGGTAGTCTGCATTTTAAACGCACCTAAATGCAATTTACAAGACGTCTTCGAACGCAAACAGCTGGATTATTTTCCACTATAGGTATTGTTTATCAGCCGAATATTCTTCAAGAAATGTATCCCTATCTAGGCAGTTGAATTATTTCGATATAATATAGACATAGGATCGTTATTTTTAATGTTGTAGCCTGTAGGTCAATTTGATTTTTCTCTGCATATTTACTTTTGAATAAAAAAAACTTGTGTTCTCTACTTCGCTTTTTATGTATTTTTCGATAAGATAAACCTATATTGAATTATAAGCGAGCGAAATCCATTGGAATGTCTCATGATTGTAACGTTCAAAACATAAATTAGAGCCGTAACAATAAAATCGAACACAATAATTAAGTAGTATAATTTCTTCCTCCCATGTGGCTTATTACCTGAGGCTCTAATTTTAACTTTTGAACTTTATATTGAATTAGATTTAAAAAATTAAGAATGAGCTAGGTAGGTTCCGGTGACCTACCTAACCACTTATACTTACCTATCGCAAATAGCAAAATAGGAAGATTGACCAATCTTACTTCTTAACCTTCGAATGCCCAGAATATTTGGTGACGTAATTTCCCCAAAATGGGGTCCATTTTGACCCCACGCTTTTTATAACCGAATACTTTTTTTTCTTTTAGTTTCGGTAAAAGAACGTGTCTTAGCGATAACAAAACTAAGTAGGTAGATACCTAACCTACTTATAAAAATTTCAAAAATTACTTTTATTCTACAAGATAATTAAAAACCTACGAGATACCTACCTGTAAAAAAGACAAATAGGTAGGTATATACCTAAACAAAAATTTTATTTTAAGTACCTACACATAAAATCATACCTACACTGTAACTAAATAATAGGTAATAATAGGTAAAAAATATGAATAACTATTTTAAAATAATCATAAATATCATATAATAATTAATAAAAATAGTAGGTAGGTACCTACCTAAAACTATAAAATCTTGGCAAAATTGTACGGTCCCAAAAGGGGTCAAACTTGACCCCATGCGACAAATCTTAGAGAAAAATTCTACAAATTAGGTATAATTGTTGGAGGTTTTAAAGAACATAAAAAATAGATAAAAAATATCCGGACATTTCTATAAAAAACTTATCCCCGAAAAACACAGATGAATGTCAAAGTACTTACCTAACAAAAAAATCTTTAAGATGAAGTTTTGGATCTATAGGTACCTATCTAGATTCTAGGTACTTAGAAAAGGTGTTTTTTACATATTTTGTGGGTAATTACGAAAGGCTTCCATTTCGATAATTATAAATTGGAGAAAAATTAAGATTGATTTTCATTCTATTTCTGTTTGTATAATAACAAAGGGTAAGGAACTCTATCTATCTATAAGTAATAAAAAGTAAATTATTGCGGTAGGTACATAGCCACGGCATTTAATTCTGTAGAACTAGTAGCGGGTATTGATTTAGTTGATTTGTATTTTTTTGTTGAGAAAAGTCTTCTGTGATGCACAATGTTCTTATTCGCTGGAATTTTAATAGTGGTTGCAGGCATAATTGCTTTACAGCTCCTCAGAGCTTCTAAGGTTGGACCTATAGGTGCTGTAATTTGTTTAATTGTGTCTAATTCATCTGCAGTAGAAATACTAGCTCACTTTTCTAGCAGTTCAGCAAGGAATGCTTTTTTGTTTTTTCAAATTTCTGCAAATTTGTCATTTCTTGGCTTACCGTTTCCTCAATTTTACTAACTTTATCATGTTCTCCGAAATATCTATATGTAGGCAGCGCCCTTCGTCTTTAGAAACTACAAAAAAAATTAATTGAGAGAGGGACTGAGACAGAATAGAGTAAAAATAGCAATATTTATTATTTATTTGTTTACATCTCAAAACACGACAGCTACATTAAATACCAAAACCCATATCAAATATTATATTTAGTGGTGACAGAACATTTCCGAAAAAAAATATCTAATGGACAAATAGTTAAAGACAAAAACGTACCAATTCCATACGGACCTAATAAACCAGACAAAAAAAGTGTTGCCTTAAATAGATATACGATTTTGATTGTCCTTTTTTCTGTAAAAATAAATATTTTTAAATTTTATGAAAAAAGTTCATCGATAAGGAGGTGAGCATCATCTGTGTTAATTATATTTTTTGTAATAAAGAGATATAACATTCTTGGGTTGATGCTCCTTACTTCCTGCATTTCAATAATTTTATAAATTGCTCATAAGTAGGTACCTATTTAAAATAATTAACACTTTCTATGTTTTGCTTACCGTCAAGTACTCACTGCTGTTGTTTATCTGCTGATTCTTAACATACTTGCAAACTAAGTATATGTTCTTGCACATATTCCACTTGATACTGGAATCTATACTGTGATGGTCTTAGGCCCACGACCCGATTTTGCTAGCAGTACAACTTAAGAAACAAGTCAATAAGCACAGAGTTGGGGTGTTTTATGTAACTGCAATACTAAGCTTAAATTTCAGTCAGTAAATGCATTGGAAAAGAGGTGCCAGTATTAATAAAGGAATTGAGTAAGGAACGCAAAGGGCAAAGCGTGTTTTTCACAGGGTTTGTTACGGTATAATCTTAATGAATCGACATTGCATGTATTCAACGTCCAAGAGCGGGTCGGGTTAGGGTTAGAAGGGTTTGCCGGTTTCCTAATCTAAAAATGTCTCGAAGCAGATGCTCGGCTTCTGTTACCCTCAACTAGCTTAATCGGGAAGGCGTGGTTCGACAAACTTAACGAAACCTACAGGGGTTATCCTATTATAATCCCTAACAATTCAATTTATAAAAAATGGGGAAAATGCTCGGAGCGCCACTTGTTTTTAAACAGAGAATTGCTAACGCAGCGAAAACAAGAAATACCACGTAGCTATGGAGAAGTCCTCCAGGTTGCTTTACACCACTCCAGCGTCACTCGTCAGCTCCACCGACGCCGGATGCAAACGTAGGGTGGCCACAAAAATCGAAGTCACTTATCTTCGATGGCCACCGCTCTGGAAGCTAATAACAAAATACAAAACACCCCTGATCTTAAGGGCTTACGCGTTCTATCGCATGCTCTGGTCTTTACATGAAATTACATTCGGCTAAAGCCGTCTTTAGTTGAAGACTCAATAGGTTTACACATTTAAATCAAACCAATAATTAATTTAGCCAATAATGAAATTTAATGATTTAAATTTTAGTACATCAAGCCAAAAGTCGGTTATCAAAAAGGTGACACCCTAGCTGAGGACAAAAGGGGATCCCACGCAAGAACTAACTTAGTCTAAACAGAGTTATAAAGAATAAACAACTAAAATATTGGCAGGAGTAAAGCTTCCGCCTTCAATGATCAACTGACATAATTAAAATACAAAGACGTACGCAATGTTCATAACTCCGCACACTGCGCAATAAACAAATGATAATAACACACCCGGCACTGGATAAGCGTAACAGAAATAGTTAACAATGTACAAATTTACCTTAGCCCAGGCATGGTAGTCTATTGGAAGTCCAAGCCTCGGTGATGCTTCAAAGGGCGCTGGGGAGTGGTGATTGCTTCCTGCAGTGTAGAACAAGGTAGACCCAAGGGTTGTGGAACGGTAGACAGCGGTCCAAAAGAGGGCAGAGGAAATTCACAATGAATGCGGTCGTCCCCCGGGAATTCAAGAAAACTCGAGATCGGCTGAACGTAGCAAAATTTGCAAAAAGCAGATGTTTCCCCACTCACTATGGGAAAACTACGTGGGCTTCATAGGGCGTCTTGTACTAGATGTGCAACCATGTGCAAAGTAACTTTCCCCCGGCTCTGGGGTTGGTTAACGAACATTAAAAACGCCGCCCGCTGATACGTCAATCGAGTCATACACAACGCGTTGCGCGGGGAAAGAACAGAAATCCTTCACAAAAGATTAATTTAACTGGATAGCACCGAAGTGGGTTAACACAAAAGGTCCCCCGGCAGATCGCCGAGGCGACCCCCGAGGGTGCAAAACAAACACGTCTGTCTGAACTGAAGGCTGGCTACTAATTGATTTTTAAAATCGCGGAGCTTACTGATTGCTCCCGCGCTAACGAAGAGTCCATCTCACTTTTACTAATCCAAACTGAATCTTTCGTCTCCTTGTTGCAACACGGAAGGAAACACTGCATTATGAACTCGGGGGGGGGGGGGGACCCCGATTAAAACAAAGCACAAAGAAAGTCTCACATACTTGTAACTGCCAAGTAAGGAAAGTCCAGGCGTATCAAATGTCTTAAATTCAGAAGTTAAATTAATCGAAAAGAAGGTTTGGGCTTTACAGAACGTGACCCTATTACTTGGGCACAACAGATTAATCAAAACTAATTTCCAAAGAGCTTGCAGTGTGCCAAGAAAGGCAGGGCGCTTAAGTTGCCTTATCGCTAAACTGAAACAAAGCTGCCTTTGAAAAGGAAAGCAGTATTAAGGTCTGAAGTCAGAAATATAATGCACAGAATAACAATAGCTCTACTAAAATTTTCTTCCTTTTGACAATTTGTTCGCGAGACCGAATAGTATCAAAAGTCCCTAACGGCGTTAAGAATTCTACGAAAGAAAGCAGCTGAGCTGCGTGCGAGTATAGATTACGTCACCCTGAACAGAAATAAGCTTGACCTGATACCAAAATTTCGACGGATATGTAGGTTGTAAATGATTTACAATGAATTGCAAGGTCCCAAAGAAACTAAATAGGCTCGTGAGAAACAATGAAATACAAACAAGCCCGGGCAATTCGCTGCCGCAGCTTGAATGACTTTAAATTACACGATCGGTTTTAAAGCAGGGCCGGTTTTAGGGCAGAACCGGCTTCAGAAATTAACGAGGTCGAAAATAATCTAACAGGTTGAAGTTGACATTCAAATTAATTAAATATTAGGTTTGTGCAGAATGAATGGCCGAACCGAAAGAAATAAATATTCACAAAAAGGTTTGCAAAGTGCATGTCAATGAAGATTTCAATACAGCTAAGTAGGGAAATTGTGAGCACTCTAAAAAAGGTATAGGAAGTCAGAAGAAAATAATAATACGCTGCAAAGAGCAAATTAGAAGGTCAGGCAGCAAGACATAAAAAAGCAAGTGAAAAGCAGACAGATGGACATGAAAAAGCAAGTGAAAAGCAGACAGAAGGACAGCGAAAAGCAATTATTAAGAAATGAACTCTATAAAATAATCAGTGCAATTAACGCCACTGAAAAGAGCAGAGTAAATAATAAAACGTGTTTGTGGCGCAAAGAGACCTTTTAAAATTAAGAAATGGACAATATTTTAGTTATAAGGAATTTGTAAATATAATTTGTAATCAAATTTATTTCCATAATGTATTTAATTTGATCAAAACCAAATTCCGGTGCCTTGGTAAATATAGTAATAGATTAGATTTTGTTTTAATAACGGAAATAAGGGAGAACAAATAAACAATTAAATTAAGCTTGACATGTAGTTTTGTGCTCCACTTCAACTAAAGTTTTTATATAATAAATTAAAATATTTCGAGTTAAAAAGTGTATCATTGTGTTAACAGCAATAGGATCCAAAGCCAGGGATTTCTATTGCGACGCATCAGGCAGGAGTGCAGGGGACCGACAAACAGCAAAAACACCTGAGGAAACCGTTCCAGAGGAAGATACCAGCTGGGGCCCTTTTCCGCACATTGCGAAGAACACACCAAATTTTAAGGTACTGTGTTAACCGAAAAGTATCAGTGTTAAGATCGGGAAATTTGTGTGCATACGAGACCAGACCTTGCTTACTAAGATTCAAGCATACCCTAGCATCCAGCGAAGGCGCAATTCAAATTATAAGCATTTACCCAAATTTGAGGTTAGGCGAAGGTAAAACAATTGCGAGATTTAGTCGGCGTTCCTTCTGCCTGAAACAAATGATAATAATAACCGCCAAAGCGCTACGGTTTGAATAAATACCTCTTCGAATGTTCACAATTTTGATTATTTTAAAGTCAACAACGCTGATTGCACGATACGAACCATTTTGTAGGTTTTGACATATTGCATACAATAACTACTGTGCATTGGAACTAATTCAGGTGTACAGTGGTGCACCAGATCAAGTAAAAATTACAATCTATTAGGAATTCACCCCTGGGAATAGAGTTTATTGTTCTACTGAGCTAGCGTTTTGATAATAAATTGTAGATAAATAAAATACTGAAAGGGCATACTACCATTTCTTTTGGATCAAGTAAATAAAAACACAAGACAGCACATTTTAATCAGTCTAATTTAATTTTAAAAACAGCCCCAAAAGCTAATTAATAATTATTAGATTGTCCCAGTTAAATTGTGATTGTTAGTCAGTATTGTCCATCCCAATACATGTACAAGAATATTGATGTAAACATGTTTCACATTCTATATATACTAATTTGCATGTGCAGTCGTTTTTGACGGTTTCATCTAAGTATAATTCATATGTGGAGGATGAAGCTACTTCCCATCTTTGCTTAGTCCGAACAACCAAATTTTCATTCAGTTTGGTGCTTGAATTGTGTCGATTTCTTAAATCTTTTAGCTTCGTACACAATTTACCCATATGAAGAACAATCAATCTTTCAAATAATTTGTCACGAACAAACTTCATAATAGCACATATGCCTTTATCAAGGCGTTTGTTAAACTTTCCGTTTAAATATATATATTTAATAGTGCGGTGTATCCGCTCAATATGCATGTTCATGTTTAACCCACTCTTCAATCTAAAGCAGTATGCCCAGTATGTTACTTTGTTTAGGTACTGCCTTTCAAAGTAGATACCAAAGTTTTTAGTATTCATTTTGCATGATTCTAAAAAGTTGTCAAACATAATACGAAATGCGTTCACATCTCTTTCCTGCATTAGTACCCGCAGGATTTGATAAGCAGTTGCCTAAAAAAAAATTCACATAATAGCTATTTATGCAACAAGTGCTAAAAGTCGACGTTTGTGCACGAGACATGAAAATTATGAAACGAAGCCGAAAGCTGAGTTTCATAACGTGTCTCGTGCATAAACAACTTTTAGCACTTGTTGCATACAATATTTTATCTACTCCAATGGGGCAAGTAACGCATTACGTCACTCATTTAACACTATTTCAGTTAGGTAATGAAGCTCATTACACCACTCAGTTATGTAATGGTTTCATTACGCAACTGAGTTGTGTAATGACTTCATTACGTAACTGAAATAGTGTCAAATGAATGACATAATGACATTTGCCTACTAAAATATTTTTGAAAATGACAGATCTGACATTTCTCTTAATGCACTTTTCTTAATTTTAGGCAGTCGTAGATAAAATTTTGTACAATACATGTGTGATAATGCATCATTAATATACTTGTGTGCTTACATAACTCGTGCTACGCACTCGTTTGTAACTTACACACACGTATATTAATGATGCTGTTATCCCACTTGTATAGTAAATAACTATTATCTACGACCCTAATTTTACTGTTATTAATCCATAAATATCGATTTAACAAAGGTTTGCAGCTACGACACTTCTAATTTATGTCATAATAGCAAGTAGGCCATGCACGCGGGCGACTGTTTGCGAAGCCAGTACTGTCAAGGTCAGTTACGAAATGTAATTATTAATACTCCACATCTGACTGTATTCATTACATAATGCTTTAATTAGTTCAAAAACACTTTACCTGTAACGCAAGAAGCAACTAGAATAACTTTACAACTTCACTTCCAGTTCGGAATTGTAGTTTTATAACCTCACTTCACTTGTGCTAAAAGTGAACAGCTTATTTCTTTAACCACGGTAAACTATAAAACGTCACTTTTAGTGAAACAGGCTAGCGCTAAAAGGACTACTTTTAGTAGTGGTCGTAGATAAACACTTTTGGTTGTATGTCGGTCTCAATATTTTCTTTAATGCACGAAAAAATATCGACATAACTTCTTCATCAGTGCGGTTAGATATCAGGAATGCACAAGGATAACCTTCCCTTAGGTCATCAAGTATTAGTAAGGTAGTCATTTCAAAGCCATAGGCATTTGTGCCATGCGTTCCATCAATGCAGATGCAGTGACTTCCAATTTTTTTAATTAATTGCTTTGATCTGGTGTCATTATTATTAAAACAAAATCTTCCCGATTTAAAATTGGGTACATCCCATTTACACTATTTTGTGATTTGTAAAATAGCATAATACCACTACTGTTAAATTCTTGTACCTATGCTTCCACACTGATAGCATCATTGCTATGCCGCACAGAAGAATGGTTCAAATGGAAGCAGTGTTTAATGTTATATAAATCTTTTTTCCTCAGTAAATGAATTCGTTCAAGATTGCTATTAGTAACTGAATTTCGAATTTCATCCAAAATTACAGGGAAAGGAATTTTGCTTACAAATTTTGCAGCAAGATGCTTTCTCTGCTGATGCGTTAAAAACAAATGGTCTAAGGCACTATTATGACCAATATGATTTGACAAAAAATTCACTTCACATTTTTCTTCTGATAATATTACATCCATACGAGCTGGTCAATATCCATTTATCTTATTGGACCCCTGTATTTTTAAATGCCTTATTTCATTGCCTCTACGTCTAAACAAACCTGACCTGTGTTCAGTATACGATATTTTCTTTCCACATTTACTCCTTCCATGTGCATTAATAAATTATGATATCATTTCTTTTTCTCGTATTTTCAAAAAGAGTACATTTCAATTCATGTATGTCTTCCCTGTGTGTTTTTTAAGCAGTAAAAGATTATTTAACCTATCAAAATTAGCAGAGCATTTAATACATTTACATTTCTTTTTTTCTGCAATATCTACAACAAAAAATTATAGGTAGGAAGGTAGGTACTTACTTACTTAAAATATAGTCTATTGTTATAGGTTATAGGTAGGTAGTTAGTTAAGTAGCTACAGCTACATTATTTGAAAGGTTAAGTGGAAGAGCAGCAAACAACCTTATGCTAAACTTCGCCTGTGAAAATTACATTCAATTGTTGTATTCCTTTTGTATTTTTTTGTTGTTGAATAAAGCCATATTATTATTATTATTATTATTATTATTATTAATTGTACAATGTCTGGATTAAGAAACAATAATTTATAAGTAGGTAATAGGCAAGGTAAATAGGTAAGTAGTGTAGGTATGGTACCTTCTTTGCAGTTTTATTTTGTTGAAATCTTACGTGGATGTTTCATTCTAATGTGCGTCTTTAAATTATTTTTCACAAAATATCTAATTTATCTAAAACATTAAAAAATTACTAAATAGGTAACCTTTGATATTAAAACTATTAAGTACATACCTGCGTGTTTTTTTCTTACATGTGCTCTTAGCTTATACACATTTGCAAAATGTATTTTGCATTCAACACACCATACGGAGTCACTAGACATTTTGAACCAAAACATTAAATAAACTTAAATACTGGTTGAGAGTTGGTTTCTTTTGTGATTCTGACAATGAATAGCTCAGAATATCAGGTGACACAAGAAGGCATCCGGCGCTGCGTCACTCGCCAACAGCAAAGTCTTCTACGTGCGCATGCGCGGCGGGTCAGGAGATATTTGCGAAATGGTGTACGTAGAGCCTTGTATCGCACATCAGTCTATTTCTGTCTAACGCATATAAAGCCCATAAACGGTATTCTAGTTTTTTTGAAGGCCTATGTTCACATTAGCCACCAGCAATCTCTATAATTGTTTCTAACTAAAACAAACGGGGCTGCGCGCGCTATTGCGCGGTCTGTCCTATTTAATTTACCACCATTTTTAGGCCTATTACGTAGGGCCATTCCGTTCTGTTACACACTTGTAACACAATCTCAGAAAACACAACATTTCGCATGGCAGGAAGCAGAGGGTTCTTTTGTGGAGGAAGAAATAGGAAAATACCCGTCCTCTAAACCAAGAGGAACGTTCACGTGGTGAGGTGGAAGCTCACTGCTTTCACCTCACCGTTGAAAGGCTCTAAGAGGAGCCATCGCACTACTAATTGTCGACATGGTCTAAAAAAACACGTTAAAAAAGTCCCATACGATCAACACGTGATCGTATGTGCCTCAAGATGCCAAATTTGAAAAACATCTGCTAAACATTTCGCCAGTTTCGCCCCCTTTCCAAGGGGCCCCCCAGGGATCCGCCCCTCTCCAAGGGGGCTCACGGGGCTTCGCCCTTCTCCAAGGGGGCCCCCGGGGCTCGGCCTCTCTCCAAGAGGGCTTTTGGGGCTCCGCCCCTCTCAAAGGAGCCATCGGGGCTTTGTCCCTCTCCAAGGGGGCCCTCGGGGCTCCGCCCCTCTTTAAAGGGCCTTCGGGGATTTGCCTCTCGGGCTCACGGGGCTCCGTCCCTCTTTAAGGGGGTCCTCGGGGATCTGCCCCTCTCCAAGGGGGCTCGCGGGGCTCGGCCTCTCTCCAAGGTTCCCACGGGGCTCCGCCCCTCTCGAAAGGGGCCCTCGGGGCTCCGCCCTCACGAAATCTAGGCGACGCGACGGCGAAATTAATGCAAACGCAAATGGGGGACATCGCGTCTGCAATTGTCGTGACGGACACACACGTTTGGATCGTTCTCCTTTATTTATATGATATATGGTCGCGCTGGTGGCTAAGTGGAAATACTGACAGACTCGTAATCATAAGTGATCAGCGGTTCCGGGTTCAAAACCCAGGGTAGGCACTAGTGTACATGAATAAAAGACGTACAAAAATCAGTCCTTCTAAGGACTATCCAGGATTTCATTCCTTGAGAACGGGAGTAGCCCAAAAACTCCCGAAACGCGATGTAATAAACACCCGAGACAGTGGAAAAAGTCCGATAAATCATCTCATATTATATGTTGATTATATAAAAATGTTTAATCACCGTTTGTGTCTCAAGTAAATATGAGTTTGTATATTTTGTCTCATACTTTTGTGACGTACCTTAGTATTAACACGTAAGGTAGTTTTGTAATTATTACTAATATTTACAAAAATCTGATTTTCATAGAACGCCTATTTATTAAAGCATTTTTGTATTAATATCCAATTTTCAGGTGTGCATGATCTTGCATATTCGGTGGACGAAAATGGACGATTTGTATGTAACCGATGCGGTTTATCCTACAACCAAAAGAGAAATCTAACACGACATGTCAAGTACGAATGTGGAACCGAACCTAAGTTTTTATGCAAGTTTTGCAAACGTGGATTTACACGAAAAGATGGGCTGAAGCTGCATGAAGCACTAAAACATTTTCAGCAGTGATTGGCAACAGAATTTCCATTAAATATGTATTTTATATATTTAATTTATCTATCAATATAACCATTCACAGTTATTTGTAAATGCCATTCTCATTAAAAGTTAAAGCGCAAGCATATTTACTGAAATGATCTGATGTTTGTTAAGATTTGTATTGTATTAAAGCGGTGTTCGGCTACTAACGAAAATTTATTAAAATAGACAAATTCTGATTGGTGTCTACATATCACAATTCTGCGAGAGGTATACAAAGTAATTATAGTGTCATTTTTTTATATTTTTAATTTAGGATGTCGTTATTTCAATTAAAATAAAACACCTTGTTTTAACCTATAGGCTGTATTTTGTATGGGAATTTTAAATTGAGCAGTATTAATTTCTGTTTGGTTAAAGAAAATGTCATAAACGATACATGATTCGTAAGAGTTTGTACGTGTTTCGTTGAAAAGTAAATGCCTGTGTCCAAATAAAGTATGATCAAAAATTATTTGCATCTAGTATGGCCATGGAATACTTCCTAATTTATGAATGCAACTATAATTCACTTACAAAGCAAATGTCAAATTTTAACATTAAGTATAAACGTAGTTGCATTCATAAATTACGAAGTATTCCATAACTATACTAGATGAAAATAATTGTTGATCATACTTTCAGCACAGCCGTAGTGTTGAGATCAGGTGAATACGATCCTAACGCTGAGCTAGTCGTGAGCTGACCGTAGGCTCATTATCGCTGACCTTTCAAAGTCCCACGCCTGTTGTGTCTTTTATATCGTATAAAAGGTCATGCTTAACTAATTCTGTAAACAACATTTTTTAAATTTTTTATTCGATGGTGGTCAGCGAGTACACATCAGTTAAATCTATTATTTATTGAAAACCTATTTCATTGCTTTTCTAAATTTGGTAAGATTACGTCATTAATATCGTACATTACCTGATCTTGTGCCTCTCGTTTATACGACAGATTTTCAGAAATTTCGAAGTAAAAACGTTACTAATATTTGCAATGTTAAGTTTGTGTTGTTCCAAAAAAAAAATAAAATATCGAACTCATAAGAACTAAAGATATTTGTTTTCTGAATGATGTCATTTTTAACAGTGGTCTATTATGAGATATTTGCGCTGATTAAGGTAAAGTGATTAGATGATCGTAACGTAGTGTCACATGTTCCCAAAAAAATAGTGTGATACTTAAAATAATAGACACTAACTTACTAATTTCACAAAATCATGGATTAAAACTATCTGGAATAATTTTGGAAATCTGACCTATAGAGTCTCACTCATTTTGGAAATACATAACACCTGACCTTTACATATTTATATCTAAACATGGAACATACAACTATTGCTATTTAATATATGTGTTAAGATAATCTCTAAAACCTTTTTTTGGTGTGCTATAATTCATGTGCCTAAATACTCAAAAAGGAACATGAAAGTATGCGTTATTGAACACTGCAAGAGCATTTCGTCGATGTTTATTATTTCTACACTGTATGCTTCTGTAAAATTACTAAAATACAGTTGCCTCTTGTGATAGCAAATACAATATCTTCCTGGTAAGTGACATTTCTAGTTTTAGGGTCTGATGCATTTTGATTAGTCTGCTTGTCGAAAATGTTTTGGCATATAACGTTTTATGGCCGGGAACTAGCAAAACACCAAAATCTTTACGGGAAACTTATACAAGATAAAAGAATGGGACGCCGTCTACGGAAGTAATAATAATAATAATAAATTCTCTTTATTTTTAAAGTTTGCGAAGTTCAGCTAAGGAAGGCTGTTCTTCCACTTAACCAACTAAGAATATAATGTTATTACACAAAATAAATTTAACGTGTGTCACACAAGGATATAAGTAAATAAACTAAAATTCAAAATTAGAGTAAACAATAACCAGTAATCCATATGTCATGTAAATACTCAAGAAACGTATAATATATTTAAAAAAAATTAGTTAAGGAAAAAGTGGAGAAACTGAGAATTTCGCTCACGCATCTGCCAGTTTTGCACACGAGCCGCCAGGCGAGTGTGCAAAGGCAAATAAGTGAGCGAAACGGTTTCTCCACGAGTGCTGTATAGCGTTTTGTGTAATCCTGCACTTATAATATCTAAAAAAAATCTGCAAAAACAATTTTGATATGTCAAACAATAATTATTCAATATAAAAAACGTAGGCAGATTGTGTTGTTACGTTGCTATGGTTTGATAATAACAAAAATTTAAATTGTCAATATTTTTACGAGTGGTTCAGTTTCCTGAATTTGCCTTATTAAATTGCTACAAAAATGGAACAAAGTGAAGAATTTGCTGTGCCCGACGACGTCCAAAAAACTGCTGAAAAGTCAAAGGGAAGATATATGAAAGAAATGGAAAAATGTCGTGAATGGATGAAGGCAAAAAAAGTACAAGTGATAACTGAAACTGTTTTTGTAGCCTATTTTAACGGCCTAATTGAGAAGTATGCACCTTCTTGTGGTCCACCTATTCAATGTTAAGATCAACTTTGTTCATTTTTGAAAAAGTAGACATCAGCAGGTAAGTTTGGTACTATGTTTTTAAAATTATGGAATGTAACCGACTGATTTATTTGTAGGTTTAAAACCTTGTTTGCGGTTTTAAAAAGCAAATCAAAAGGTTGCCAACCTAAGAAGGCGAAAACATTTGAGCAAAAAGACACAAAAATTCGTCAATGAAGCTGCCGACGAGAGATTTTTGCTAATGAAGATGGCAGTTGTAATGGGAGTTATGGGTGCTTGCAGATGTGACGAGCTTGTAAGCCTCAAAACCACCGATATTGAAGACAAAGGGTCCATACTGATTGTGAATATTCCAAACACTAAAAATTATAAGCCTCGCTCTTTTGTTGCTACTGGCACCGACGGCAAATGTTTTAATGGTCTGGCGATCTACCGAAAATATGCAGCGTTACGCCCTGCATCTCTTGGCGAATGGAGGTTCTTTTTGTGTTACCGTGACGGAAAATGTACAGTGCAACCTGTGGGTATAAACACACTGTCAAAGATACCCAGGGTCGTGGCGGATTACCTGGAATTGAAAGACGCTCATTTATATACTGGGCATTGCTTTCGCCGAACCACATTGTTGGGTAATACCTCTGCAGATATTCTGACGTTAAAAAGACACGGGGGCTGGCGCTCGTCGTCGGTAGCTGAAAGCTATGTTGAATAATCAGTGGCTAGCAAGACTGACATAGCAAAAAGAATAGTTAGCGGTGATGAGAGAGCAAGCATAAGTAAAAAAAATCGCGTAGAAGTTGAGGCAACAGAAAATTCCGTGACAGAAGGTACTGCAGGAACGGGAATCGTTGAAGCACATCAATTTTCCACTTCTGACATTTTTAATGGAAGTAACCCAGTTTTCCATAATTGTGTGGTTAATTTCTATACAAATAATTAAACAGTAATGTAGTAAGTGTTCAACTAAAGTTAAAATGTTAAAAAATTTGTATTTTATTCTGGGCAGTGATAGTGGGCGAAAGTTTACTTTCACTCACTACTTTCGCCCACCCGTTGCCATAAAAACAATCTGTGTGAGCAAAACAAATGGTTTCTCCCTTGGTATCTAAGGAAGAAACAACATGTTTCTATAGCAGGATTAAACAAAATAAATTTTTTGATCAAACTATAGCTAATGATTCAATAGATATTTATGTAAATGTGTTTTGAATTGTATCATTGAGTATTGTTTTATTTCATGTGGAATGCCATTGTAAGCGGTTACAGCATTGTACACAAAGGATCGCCGAAACATAACTGTGGAATATTTAAACCTGAACAATGTAAGTTTAATCCATGCAAATGTGTTCTTGTTATTAGTTTATCAAACAGATAATTAGGATTTTGTTTTAGTAATATGGAATGTGTTAGACATGCATGATGATACAATCGTCTCTGTTCCATTTTGAGCCATTTGATATTATTGTAATAGGAGTAATGTGCTGACGTCTGTTAATTTTTAAAGCAAAACGAACACAACTATTTTGTAAAATTTGTATTCTGTTTTTAATTTCAACATCAATACAGGGACCATAGGCTACATCAGAGTGATCAAACAATGATAAAATAAGAGCCTCTGATAAATATCAATATTAACTCCTTTGACAGCCGGCTTTTTTGAGAATATAACATTTTCAATGTAGCATACGCTCGTTGTAATACTTCATTAATATGCGTTTTAAATCTCAGATCTGTATCAATTGCTAAGTCCAAATTCCTGCATTTGGCAAGAACCGGCAATAGTTTTCCGTTCATTTTCACCTGAAAATTTTTATCTTTGTCTTTACCAAATAATATCAAAAACGATTTCTTTGTATTGATTTTTAATTGCAATTTTGTTGAAAAAATAAATATAGAATCTAAGTTACTGTTTAACTTGTTAATTATATGATCATTAGCATCAGGAAAAGAAAAAAGGAGCTGCGTATCATCAGAATATCAGTGCATATCCACAAAAATAATGTTTTCGCAAAGATCAGCGGTATACATACAAAACAGTAACGGTCCAAGCACACTCCCCTGAGGTACGCCCTTAACCACAGCAATGGATGCCGATACTTTGGCATCTAATTTCACACTTTGTGTTCTATTGCTTAAATAGCCTTTTATAAATTTAATCGAATTTTGATCAAAATTATGATATTCCAGCTTAGCACAAAGGACCTCATGATTAATAGTACCAAATGCCTTGCTGTAGTCAAGTAAAACCAAGATTGAAGTTTTTCCTTTATCACATGCGTTAATAATTTCATCGGTAATATGAAGTAAAGCGGTGGTTGTGTTATGTTGGCGCCTAAAACCCGATTGTATGTTTGGTATTATATTGCATTTATCCAAATAAGAACGGAATTGCACGTCGACTATTTTTTCTAGTGCTTTTGATAACGTTGGTAAGATACTTATGGGTCTAAGGTCATTATATTCTTTAGGATCTTTGTTCTTACACAACGGAGTTACAAGGGCTTCCTTCCAGACTTGAGGAACAACTGCATTAACAAGACAATAATTGATTACATGTTCAAGGTGTTCGGATATAAGGGGAATGCATAATTTTTAAATTTATACAATCAACACCAATAGCATTCGATTTAAGCTGATTGATTATTTTATTAATTTCATCGGCCGTTGTTTACTCAAACGAAAATGCATGTTTGGTGCTTTTTGATTTAGTTTTGTAATCTATCTATATATCTTTACTAATATATTTATAATAAATTGTTGTTGCAAGCGCTCTTAAAATGGTGCGCTTTTGTTCATTTTGGGTTTGGTATGACTGAACGGCAACTAAAATACCGGAGTTTATATATAATTTTATTAGAAATTTAGGCATTTTTTTAATTAGAAATTTATTTATTTTTTTATCAAGGTATATGTGGAAGATCAGGCACTGCAGTGCAGCGCCTGTACAAATACCTTGTGGTTCTTGTACAATGTATTTACTACCACATATATATATATACTACTTGTTTGTAATAATAGTACAGGAATAAACAATTTATTATTATTATTATTATTATTATACACGGTGTTTCAAAAAGGTGTTGCCAAACTTGGGGAGGTTATAGAAGACATTGCGGTAAACACATTTTGCATATAAACCCCTAGTCGAAAATGAGCCGTTTTGGCCCTGGAACAATGTTTGTCCATAAACGTAATGTTATCTTGTTGATAGAAAAATACTTCGATATTTAGTTAATTTTTATTAAAGATAACGCGAAAATAATAAATTTATAACAATGGTTCAAAATGGCGACTCTTAACCTCGTTACATAAATGTGCCCTTCGATTCATGGAATCGCGGACCCGTTGTAACATATGCGGATCTTTCTGCACGAAAAGACAGGCGGCTATCGCTCTCTCTAACCGTTCCTATTGTGTGGCTACAGGGGTTTCATAGACGAAGGACTTGATGTAATAAAAATTAACTAAATATTGAAGTCTTTTTCTATCAACAAGATAACATTACGTTTATGGACAAAAATTGCTCCAGAGCCAAAACAGCTCATTTTCGACTAGGCGTTTATATGTAAAAAAAATACCGCAATGTCTCCTATAACCTCCCCAAGTTTGGCAACACCTTTTTGAAACACCCTGTATATAAAGGAAAGTCACAACCCTGACTAATCAATGCAGAGCCGAAACCACTGGTACTAGAAACTTGAAATTTGGGTGGAAGGTTCAATTTGTTACGTAAGGTAGTGCTAAGAAGGGATTTTTTGAAATTCGACTCCTAAGGGGGTGAAATTGGGTAAAATGTGTTTTCACGAATTCCTCAATAGCCTTTACACCCGATAAGGTATCGATTTGGTGTTTGCTTGCAAAGACTATCAATGCAAATACCTAGAAACGTATTTTAGGATTTTGACCTAATCAACACCTAAAGATGCAAATCTGGATTGGGGGTGAATTAAAGAAGCCTTTGTATCTCCTATGTTTATTGAGTTAGAACATTCTTTTTTGGCATGTAGATGTATTTTTAAAATATTTAGAAAGGGGTTTAAGGTAATTTGAAAATCGTAACCCAAAAGGAGTACAAGGAGCAAAAACTGAAAAGGGGTAGGGGTTAAAGTTATTAATTTTTTCGCTGTGAGTTCCATTTTACAATAAAATGGGTTAAATGGGATTTTGTGTAATTCCACCCCGATGGGGGTGAAAAGGGGTCAAATGTGTTTTCACGAGTTCCTCAATATCTCTTAGACCCGATGAGAAAGCGACTTGGTCATTACTTCCAAAGATTATCAATGCAAATACGTAGAAACGTATTTCAGGATTTTGCCCTAATCAACCCCTAAAGGTGCAAATCTGGATTCGAAGTGAATTAAAAAACCCTTCCTATCTCTTCTGTTTAATGAGTTAGAACATCCTTTTTTGGCATATAGATGTATTTTTAAAATCTTTTCAAATGCGTCTAAGGGTTTTTTAAATATTACCCCTAAAGGGGTAAAAAAGAGGCAAAACTGAAAAGGCGTAGGGGGTTAAAATTATTGTTTTTTTTTCTTATGGGTTCATTTTAGACTAAAATGAGGTAGACACGGTTTTTAGAAATCTCACCCACAAGGGGATAAAATGGGTATTCCGCTATAATCTATATGTATGAAAGATAAAGCACCAACTCAACAACGCGGATCCGTAGTAATTCGTGGTATACCAGGAACGTGAAATTTGGCAAGAAGAGTCCTTTAGTTACGTAGCGAAGTGCTAGGAAAGGAGTTTTTGAAATTCCACCCGTAAAAGGAAGGAAATAGGTAAAATGTCTTTTCACGAATTTCTAAATATCTCTTAAGGCCCTATAATATATCGATTTGGTTTTTACTTAGAAAGGTTACCTATACAAGTTCCTATAAACGTAATCCAGGATTGTGCACAGATCAACTCCTAAAGGTGCGAATTTGGATTCAGGGGTGAATTATAAAACCTTTCGTACTTCCTGTGGTTCTGATGACCATGGCCATATGTGTTTTTTAAATCTTTAAAAAGTGGTTTAAAGTTTTTATTTTAAATTTCATTGTGAAAAGAGTAAAATGGGGTAAAAGTAAAAAGAAGTTAAACAAGAGGTTAAATTTATTTATTTTTTCCGTGTGTCCAGTTTAGAATAACATAGAAGGATTTCCGAAATTCCACCTCCAAGTGGTGGAAACTGGTATGTTGCTACAATTTATAAATACAAAATTTAATAATTTTTATTCTCATTGTTATACTAAACCTATAGTTTCATCAATCTATACAAGGAGAACGACAATTACCTACATACACGTTTCCAGGGGATATAAAAGGGTTATGGAGAACTTTTTTCGGAAGAATATTGTTTCCATTTTAGCTACAATATTGTTTTGCAGCGTTTGTAAGTTTAGCGTATTGAGTGAGGAAAGAGTGGTGCATTCTAGAATTCGTTTAAGATTTAGAAGAAAAACATTTGTAGTCCGTATCTTGCTAGTGTTCAATAATTTCATCAGTTTTAGGAAAATCAGGGAATGAGTTAGAATTAATAAAGGAATTGCTGATAGCTTCAACATCAGCTAGATTTTTGGGCACACACGCTTCAGATTTTTTATTAATATTAAGTGATTTAAGAGTTTTCCATAAATTTTTGGATTGATTTTGCCTTGAAACGTATTCTATGAAAGCTTTTCCTTAGAACATCAGTCAGGTGGTGTTCTTACTCGTAGTGTTCTCAAGGAGCATGCATGTCCATTACCTCTATTATTTGTTTGTTTAGAAAATTAAGCTTTGAATCAATGGCATTGTAATAATAAAGCATGAACTAGGGTCTACCAACCAAGTCAGACGCAAAATCATCGTAAATAAAGTATTTATAGTCACGAAATGTTATAATATTTGGTTGTGGCTTAACTGCTGTATAATTAAATTCGCAATAAGTTATTCCATGGTCTGCAATTCCTTGCATATCGAACACATCACGCGCAATAAAATTCTCTACATCTGAAATAAAAATTAAATCAATCAGGTTATTATACCTTTTAGGTTTATTTATTATCTGTTCGAAACCATACGATTTTGCTAGTGATTGTAACTTTTTTGTACTGTTATTATATTTATCAAACCAATTATTATTAAAATCACTTAAACATATAATTTTATCAAAGTGTATAATTGTATTAGATATAATATTTGCAAATTCGTTTAAAAAATTATTATTACTACATCTTAATTTATATATTACACCCACAGCAACATTCAAGCGCCCAATTTTGAACGTAAACCAAAGTTGCTCCATAGTTATTGCGGATTGATAGATTTCGTATTTTACAAAATTATAGGACAAACTATCTCTTATATGTATAAAACGCCACTCCACCACCTCGGCCCTCCACACGATCATTTCTAATTATTTTATAGCCCGGTATATTATAATAATCATTGTTGCAATTAGGTTTTAACCACGTTTCCGTTACTCCAAGAATGTCATAACGACTTGCTAATACATGATCTGAAAATTCAGGAAAATTAGTACCAAAAGATTGAATATTTACATGACCTATTTTCATATTATAAATTTGAAAAAAAATCTTATTACAAACATATGAGCAAAAAAAAATTATACGAGGTAACAAAATTACAATTAAAATGTAAACACTTATGAAAAAACCACACACAAGTGCAAGAAAACGTAATCGTGCAACTGCTAACTGCTAAGTTTTCTAGAGCATGCAAATACTACTTAATGTTAGCGAAACCAGTAGAAGTATAGTGCGTTTTAATTTTTTTTTTCAGTTTTAAACCGCAGAAAGCCAAGAAAAATCCGACATAATAATTTTCATTGCTTGCTTGCTTGCTTGCTTGCTTGACACCACTTTGAGAGCGAACCCGTGGGCCGAATTGGTTGATTTTGGTGTCAATCGACTCAGGGCGACGTAAGTAAGCCAGTAGTGAGGTTTTAAAATTTTTATAAGTGACTTTTTTTATATGGATTTTCTAACCTCAAAATTAACTCGACACGCAAAATGGATCACTCTTGTACAAATTGCATTAAATGAATTATTTCGCGCCTAATTTGGGTGCAGAACGCTAGTATATAATAATAATATTAGAAGGATTGTGTTTAGTACGTTTCACTTAATATTTCTGTTACTTATAAGCTTTCCAGCCAGAAATTATCACTATTAAAACTATGGTTCTGACTTTAGATTTTCATCCCAAGCAAACCTGCATCATCAACAACATAGAAGAACAAAAACTCGTATGTGAACGTTGCAATAAGAGGTACAAAAACTTGAGCACGTTGCGAGCTCATACAAGACTAGACTGCGGAAAAGAACGAGAATTTCAGTGCGAGAAGTGTCCTTATCGATCAAGGAGAAAAGCTCATTTGAAACTACATTTAATTATGAAGCACGGCCAGATAGATTAATTCTAAAATGGGAAAAAAGGAATATTGCTTTGTGTTGGTAAAGATTTGGTGTTATTTGGGCGTGGTTATAATGCTCATACGTATTATTAAATTTAGAAAAAAAATAAGTGCATGCAGTAGTAATTGTATTGATATGCAATTCAGTGTACAAGCAAATACATGGTGTTTTTCTTATATAAAAAATGTCAACGGTCTTAATGTTTATGTAATAATTAATATTAAGTTTGCTGAATCGGTGGGCGCTATTGCGCTTCTCTAAACCCTTTGAAATCGTGGAAAGATTTTAATGAAATTTGATGTGCAAGTAAAATTCCAGCACAAATGCAGAAAAGCTAAATGTTTAGAAACTATAGAATTCTAAGATCAATTGAGAAGGTACAGAATGAAATGAATAGAATTCGAGTTTAAATTCTAATCTAGCTTTCGACAGAGCATATCCCTTGCTAACATTTAGCATCTTTTACAACCCCTACTAATAGCTTGTTAAACCAAGCGGTAACAAATTTCTAGATTTTTAAGACATTTTTTGAATTCATTCGTATCAGATACATTAAATACAAAATGAAAATAAAAATTCAACTAACATTTCTGTATTTTTTCGAGTGCCGTAGGTTGGAAATATTTCGTTATGATTCTGTCATTTAAAGCGGTGCCTACTTGCTTTGTGTGTCTTGATATGTACCGAAATGGGCAACATCTAAGAATTTCTGCACATTCGAGCGACCCTTGGGTAACGTGAAAACCAGCTACATTTTCCACAAATAGCGCTTGTGCACAACGCGAATGTAGGGAAAACATCTTGGCAAAGTATAAAACTTTTTTTAATTTGCAGATACTTTTAACGTAACCAATTTATTAACAAAATATAAAAATTGTTAAATTATAGTTTTTAGTAAAAATTTAATTTTTGAAGTTGGTAAAGTTGCTGCGAAAAGTTGGTTAGTGTACAAATATTTTGAGCATTTATGGTATAAAATAAGTTTAAAAGGAATAATATATTCATTAACCAAACCACGACCATTTATTTTAATAATCATTTTGTGTTGTGTTTCAACAAAAATATCTTGCGAACCAGTAGACTGTCTTACCAAGCAATGCATCTTTTACAAATGAATTTAAACACTCCATCGAGCTTTCTGGATGCTATATGAATGGTACTAATCTTGGAGGGATTGGTTTTAAATGGATTTCTGGAATATGTAGTTTTTGACCGAGATATACCTATAGCGTCAACTAAAAATACCACACTATGTGAGAATGGTTTACTTAGGGGAAGGATCGTGGAATTTTAATTCAAATCGATATTTAAATTCATTATCATCATTATGTATCACGTGCCCATCGTGTTCTATCTTTGGACAAACGCCTCTCCGAGTTATTGTCATCTTGTTTTGTCAATCGCCGCTCCCACCCATTGCAGTCATGCTATTTTGTTGATATCATCCCGACATCCTGTGCGTGACCTGCTGGGAAGTCTTCTACTGGTTCTCGGTCTCTACTCAGTTACCTTTTTACACCACCTGTCATTTTGTCTTCTCATTAATCCAAACCATTGCCATTTTAACCTTGCTATACGTTGCAATACATCCTCAACTTTGGTTATTTTCCTTATCCAGCCTTTTTGGCCTCCAACCTTACCCCTAGCATCGTTCCGTAAGTTCTAGATTTTTTCTGTAATAGATCTAAGTACGATAAAAATTTGGGAGAATTCACTCTTTGAAAACTTTTTCAGGTGTTGTGAATATTTCGAATTGGATACTACTTTTAATTTCTCATATACCGTCTAATCTAGTCTTATTCGTCTAATGATATCTGCTATTTGCATTTCATCCTCTGTGGTTAACTACTGATAGTTTGAGTGTTTAATTGGATCGGTATTGCACCGTTTTTATTTGACATTGTAATGTTAGCCCTATCGTAAAAATGTACCTAAGGCACAAATAATGTGCTAGAAATTTGACTGGCGCTAATTTATATTACAATCTTTGTCCGGATCTCCATAACGCTCGGTTTTGCGATAACGCGATCTCAGCCGCTATGCGCGGACGAAGCGTAAACTGGTACGTCACGCAGTTCGTATCCAAACAGCTCTAGAAAAGCACAGATAACGGGGACACCGAAGAGTATAAAAGCAACTTTCGCCGTCGTTTCAAAACACTTGATTCCATCTACCTGACCAGCAGCTTTAACCTAGAACAGCTTTCTGCTCTAGGTCCGCTCGGGCCTAGCCGCGAAACCTGCCCGAACCGTCCGACCTGAGTCTTCAACTTGAGGCTCGATTTTCCTGAACTCACCTCTTCCTGCAATCCCTTACCTGACCGAGTTTTTGGTCATGGCAGCCGCACTGTCTCACCAAGAACGAACCTTCCGCATCTAGCTTTATCGTGGCAGCAGAACTGCCTCATGAAGCGAAGTCCCTGATTTAATTTCTGTCGTGACAGCCGCCTGTCTCACGAAATAAAATCCTCCAGGTTTAGCCCTATTGTGACGGCAGCCCTGTTTCATAGGGTGAACCCTTTTAAACCGACCCCTATGTTCCCCTTCCCGAAGACAATTTGTGCGCAACGAACGACTTCACCGAGGGGTTTATACACAGCATCTCACATACTAACATACTTGTCCTTCGCATGTTGGGAGACCTGGAGATAAGACTCCAAAGGCAAATTGCACTTCACCACCCGGGACACTGAATCGCGGGTCTTCCAGCGGTTCCGCAGAATATTTACCGGCAATCGATGGAATTTTGCAGAAAGTAAAATTTCACGTTTCAATTATTCCTGGATTCCCGAATGTGCATACCAGGGAACCACAACGACCCGCACGGATTAATACACGTATTCCTGTATTCATTGTGTTTCACGATATCTTTTTCAGACGGCAAAACATAAACAAACTGCAATTTCCCGGCCCGCATATAATCTGTCGCAAACTTGTCGTTCGGAGCGCTGGATCTACAAGGCAGCAGACCTACACGGATTCGTGTTAAAGGCAGCAACTTGGCGAACCTTTCGCGTAATTTGTGTTACAGCCCGTCCACGGAAACGAAGTACAGCTGATTGCAAATAAAACTGGGACAGCTAATATGTAATATTGTAATATGAAGTACAATAACATATTACATACTCGTAATTATGTTCCTTTTCTTATGCTTCTATCTTTAATAGTATTTTATGCATTCACCTACGGAAATAGAAGTTAGAGAAGATTTCACAAGTTATTAAAAACGCAAAAAGTAATCTCAAGACTTGTCCCACTTTTATTTGCAATCAGTTGTACATCGAGATTCACCCAAATATATTTTGTGTTGCATATCATTCCGTTTTACAATTTATGTTTATAATTAACTAAGAATTCATTATATGATTTATGGGACAAATTGTGTTTTCCTGACCTTATATATTTGAGATTAAGGAAAATTCATCTTATTTTATCGATCGGTACAATGGCTATATACCTGTCTGAAACGCGCTTCTTTTGGAAGCTGGAAAGCATCTAATTTGTTGATAATCGTATTTATTCTTTTAGCGAACAGTTTGGTATGATAGTAAGGAGATAGGTCGATAACATATTAAATCTCGTTATTCTGATTCAAATTAGTTATTAATATTACGTTGGTATTTTTCCACTGCTCTGGTATCCAATCAGTGGTTGAATAGTTTTTCAAAATATGGTCTACTAGTTGTTTATAGTAGAAGTAAGTTATTATAGAATTCACCTATCTTGGATAAGTATTTGAGAGAATTGCTCACTCGTTGCTTTTAGCAATGTGAATTCATTATAGCATTTTTGTAATACCTACTTGTTAAATATTTCTTTAAGGACTGTTTACTACTGCGTAAGCAACCTCTTTACGGCCCGGCCGTAAAAAGTGTCCGTAAAGACCACGGCCTGCTAAATTGTGTGCCAAACGTCAAAGTGACGTTTGTCACACAAATCCAGCAGCAAGCAAGCCTTCAACTCCACATAGAAGAAGGCGCAAAAGACTGCTATAACTCCTGAACATACGCTAAAATAACTTGCTCATTCAGAATCTTAACGTCTTTAGGAATATCTTCATCATTTTCTACAGATGTCATAAGTTACGAGCTGGTTACAACTTAAAACTGCTTACAACCATACACGAAATTGGAAATAACTGACATTTATAAACAACAGTTGCAACGTTCTACGCACTCTCAATCATTCTAAAATGTCATTACACAAACCTAGCGTTTTGATGAAAATAAATTAGAAAAATATAGATATGACCGAATTGTATGTAGGTATTACAAAAACTATTGTACAATACACGTCCGTTAGGGCCTTTACTGCCTCGCCAGTATTATTCGACTCGCTCTTCGAGCTCGTCTCACAAATTCTCTGGCTCGGCAGTAAAGGCTATCCTAACGGACTTCTACTGTAAAATACTATTACTGTTTTCAATAAACTGATCCATAAATAATTTAATCGCCAAAACTGAGACATTTTTAGGTGAACCTGACAACATACCTTAAGGCCTGATTGATAATCATAAGATCAAATATAAAATTACTTAACCTCCACTAGAAAGTTAAGTTACACAGTAACCTGTTTAGATGCACCAAACTATCAATTTCCATGTCCAAGCGTGGTCCAAATCAATCGTGAATATCTTACGGTGCAAGGGCGTAAAGTTAGTATTTGATCACGAGCGGGTCAGAATTATAAACAAGCGTAGTGTTTTAGGTCCCGCGAGTGACTAACACACGTATAGGTGTGTCGATTGTACAATATTTTATCCACGAAAAAAATATATAAAACACGGTAAATATAACAACCTACAATATGTAAATTGAGATTACTACATTAAATAACAGATTTGCCTTGATAAGAAAAATGTCGCCCTAGCAGCTGTCGTAGTTTTAACAATGTGCCATAAATATAACTTTATCGATATATGCATTGTGATATAACGGGTGTTCATAAACAGTCGTCATCCCAGTAGGTTTTGACTTCAGAAACGTATGTCTATTAAAATTGAAAAAAAAATGCGCTATGACAGTACTCAATGACGTTTCATGTGTTGCACGAATTAATCAAAGACATAACATTTTGTTTTTCAAAGCAACTGAGATGACGACTGTTTATGAACACCCGTTAGAATATCGAAGATCAAGTCTGCCGTCGGCTGATAAAATTATGAGAAATATTTAAAAAGTGTCATAGTATAGTGTCATGCCTAGAAGCGGAAATTATATTTTTTCCTCCATATTTTTAAAGAATTTAAATTTCAAACGTTTTTTATAAATTTTTAGATGAAATTTAAACTCAAAGTACGGAATCGCATACCGGAACGAGATACATTGTGGTGAATGGGTAGTGCGATCTAGGTATTATTATAGATGGCAATGGAATTGGGAGTTAGCTGTCAGTTGTCATTCAGAGCCTCCTGACTCATATGAACCCATAAATAAAGAAGCCTTGAATGACAGCTGATAGCTGACAGCCCATTTCCACTGCCATCTAGAATATTACCAAGGTATTTTATCTAAAAATGTTAATAAAATCGTTTTAAATTTGAATTCTTTAAAATTATGGCAAACTATAGTTTCCGTTTCTGTGCATACAATTTCTTATAACTTACTAAGGCGACAGCAAACTTGATCTTCGATATGCTATACCTGAATGCATATGTTGATAAAGGCTACTTTTAAATCAGTAATTGTGAGAATGACACCAATTTAAAAATTCGCTGCAGAAATATATCACACAGTTCGACCCCATTTTGCATGGTTAACAATTTTAGTCACTCATGCTGGGAAGCCTGTAACTAATGAAATCTAACATGAAGCAGTCGTTTGACAAACATGAAACTGCCAGCTAAAAGTCTATTATACACACTACTGTAGATAAAATTAAATAATTCATCGTTTGAGCTAGCCACAGCTGCTACATGAACAAAAAACTGATAAATTTCAGGAATGTCTTAATATATTACATTTTTTCTGAGAATATATTAGCTATATACTCGTATTTTAGTTACCCAGCGTTTCCGTTTAATGCAAAAAGACATATGGGAGAAACCAACCAGTACGACCATCGAATATTTTTCTCGCCTTTTATAACATTACCGAAACAAAAAAAATATTGAAAAAGAATAAAAAAACAACTGGTACTGAACTGCATTCACGTAGAAGGAAATAGCAACGCCTTCAACGGGTAGCGGCAAAAAAGTCACAGGAAAAAAGTCACGAAATTAAAGCCCCCGGAAAAAACCACTCGAAAAAAAAGTCACCGGAAAGAAAGTCACCGAAAAAAAAGTCACCGGAAAAAAGGTCCCTCGGAAAGAAAGTTACTCGGAAAAAAGTCACCGGAAACAAAACCACTGAGAAAAATTTGTAGAAATACATAAGAAACGTCGTCGCCATGTTTATTACTTCAAAATCTCCCTTACATTTTACTTCCCTGGACTAAAAGACCCAGGAAGTATTGTAATCGTGAAAACGCGCCCTCCGAGATTTCTTCAGATTTTCACGCTTTAGGGTCCCTAGTTGATGAAAAACGTGTTTTTTTAATTTCGTTTGTCTGTCTTTCCGTCTGCCTGTTAGGGGTATAGCTTTAAAATATTTGGTAGAGGAAGACGATATTTTGCATCTCATAAGCAAAATGAGGCAAGAACTGGCCGTGAATACTACGAAGATATTGCAAAATGAAGCTGGTATACTAACTACCACGAAAAGGATTCGGCAATATGAGTAGTTACAGGCCAGGTTACAATCTCTGTCCCAGAACTACGCCGAAGGAACCCAAAATATTTCCGATTTTTTAAGGGCCATAAGCCATAATATTCGTCAGAGAATAAATTTAGATAAATAATTGTTTTCTTAATTATATTACTTACAGTATTGTATGTAGTATGTAGACTATAGATGGTATACATTAAAATAAAATATTGTTATTGCACTACTTATTTCTTTCTTTCCGATGACTTTTTTCCGGGAGGCTTTTTTCCGTATTACTTTTTTTCCGGGTGACTTTTTTCCGGGGGCTTTTTTTCCGGTGACTTTCTTTCCAGTAACTTTTATTCCGGGAGACCTTTTTTCCGGGGACTTTAATTTCATGACTTTTTTTCCTTTGACTTTTTTCCGGGATTCGCCTTCAACAATGATTAAAAATGATGCAACTTGCATATTTCAGAATTTTGAAATTTCATAGAAAAATACTACATAAAAATGCAGATTGTTTTCAGTGACAGGCTACTTTCAGATATTGGATTGCTGTTAAACTATTAGACAACGCAAATATTTGACAATTTCACGCGTATTGCATGAAACACATTCAATTTCCTATTTCCCAATGCCGAATCAAACTAATGCTGCTGCGGATATGTTATAATCAAGCATTTTTTCCATATTTAATGTGCAATATTTTTGGTTCGCGCAATTAACAGAGTAGCCGTAATATTTAGTTAAAGCAAGGCTTTCTTTGATAAACCAAAATTATAATAAGGAGAAGAAGTTATTGTATTTTATTCTAAAAATTGTTCTAGTTTTGTTAATGGGTTTCATTCAAATTTTGCTCAATGTGTGATAGATAGCCAAAAGGCTTAGAAGACCCTGGAATTAATAACTAATTTCCCATCTTCCCGACGTAATTAAAAAAACTAGAAACACAAAGTTTGGTATTATGGATTTTTGATGCTAATAATAAAGTTTATTACGTTTTAAATGAAAACTGAATTCAAATAAAATAACCAAAAAGATAAAAAATGAGATTTGCCAACTTTCCAATCATAAGAAATATTTTTTTTATTATTAGAGGCACATTTTTCGACGACACCAATGAGGAAAACTTGCCCTAGATATTATTCATATTCATCCTGCGATGTCGAAAG
The DNA here is from genome assembly GCA_940337035.1 of Agriotes lineatus. NCBI lineage: Eukaryota > Metazoa > Arthropoda > Insecta > Coleoptera > Elateridae > Agriotes > Agriotes lineatus. The sequence goes on along the minus strand of CALNHX010002370.1, from coordinate 71,667 downwards.
ATGTTATTATAAAAAATATATATATATATTTGCACATTCACACATTAAAAAATACTCGATTCCGAGTTATGGCCATCCATCACTGGGAGTATCCATTATGCTTCTATTTCAATACAATTTCTTTTATCTTATTAAACAGATAAGTCCTTATCGCTCTAAACAGAAATTCAATGCATTATAGCCGTAACTGTCATCTACTGCTTTATGAATCTGAATGATCCCATTTTTACTTCCTTTTACGATAAAGAAAGTATTGGATTCACCCCAAAAATTCGAAATTGAGTTTTCAACAGATCTTCACGTTTTAGAGTCCCCTAAACCCTAAAAACATATTTTTGTTCATTGGTCTGTATGTCTGTCTGTATGTCTGTGTGTGTGCGTGTGTGTGTGTCTGTCTGTGAACAGAATATCTTAAAAACGAAAAGAGGTATGTCGTTGAAACTTCATATATAAGTTTTGTGCACTAGTAGATGCGACAAAAAATCTCACAACCGGAAGTAGGTGTTTATTCTTGCAATTTTTCAGTTTTTTTTTCGATTTTGTAAAAAAACGGCTCTAACGATTTTTTTCAAACTAAATTTTTATTACATTTTTTATGTGTATTGATGTGAGATAGGTGAGTTTCCAGTTGAATACTTCTAAAATGGGTTTCTCTTATTTTTTTCTATTTCTTTATTAACCCCAATTTTAAATAGAACACCCGGTATATTATTACATTTTTTAATTTAGCTTAAAATTTTAGAGAAAATTTGTCTCTTGAACTAACGCTATACGAGTATTTTGTACCGTTTTTGTAGAATTTGTAATTTTTGAAAATTTTTGACAAATGCTTAAAAATTAAAAATCAAATTTTTGGCTAATTACAAGATCACTGTAAAAGGAAGTTGTGTGAGTGTATCACACAGAAATAAATGACGGTGAAATTCTTGGGAAAGATGAATCATCTGGCTCGATAAAAAGGCTTAAAAACTGCACATAAGACAACGACAAAAAATAGAGTGGATGCAAAATGTTAGGTTATTTTTTTAAATTTCGATAATTCTGGTAATAATTTAGGTACTCCAATTACTTTCCTAATTGCATAGATTTTAAACACAGCACAAAATCAATTTAATTACAATGCAAAATGTTGAATAGCCTTAATTGAAGCAAGGGAGAAACTATATATCGACGTAGAGAACCAAGAGTTATTAATTGCTAGAAAGAATAGATGATAGAAATAAAACTAGTGGTGCAGACTCGAATAAAGATTTTGAAGACGATAGTGAAATAAATTGTGTTTGCATGGAAGACGATGATCGTTTACGAATTTAATATTTTTTGGAAACGTTTTGTACCTTATCGTTGAGCTAATATTTTGAAGCACAGTTTCAGTTTTCATTTTTATTTTCTAATATTTTTGTTCTAGATTTAAGTTAGGTATCTGTTTATGATGGTAATACAAAGAAAAATATTTTGTTGAGAAGTCTCATTTAAAATAATTTAAATAAAAATGTAAAGGTATTTTATAATACACTTTTTATCAGCGTGCTAATAGCTATTTGTGCAACAAGTGCTAAAAGTGGCCGTTTATGCACGAGACATGAAAATTATGAAACGAAGCCGAAGGCTGAGTTTCATAGCATGTCGAGTGCAATAACACTTTTAGCACGAGTTTGCACACAATATTTTTTCTACGGCCTTAAATTTACTGTTATTAAGGTTTGAATTTATGACAGTTATAATTTGTTATAATAAAGAGATGGCCTTGACGCGCAGGTGAATGTTTCTGAAGACAGTAGCTGTCAAAGTCAGTTATCAAAGGTAATGATAAATGTACACATTTAACTTTATTTATTACATAACGCTTTACTTGTTTAAAAAAACACTTTACCTCTAACGCAAAAAGTAACTAGAATAACTTTACAACCTTACTCCCAGTTCGAAATTGTAAATTCCACACCAGCTGTTTACTTTTAGCACATGAGCTAAAAGTAAACAGCTGAATTCACTTTTAACACGCTAAATTATAAAAGGTCACTTTTAGTGAAAAAATCCACGCTAAAAGGCCTACTTTTAGAAGTGGTCGTAGAAAAAATTATTGTTTTTATGCCATATATATACCTACTATTGATCACAATCCATAATTAAAATATTTTATGTGCAACCGGGATGAATTGGTCACTTTCTATCCTATTTTTTAGGGCTTAATGTGTCACTTTGCAGCCCAAAAGCCATAAAGAATTTTATATATGAACAGGCAGAATTCGTCACTTTATACGCTATCTTTGAGGGCGTAATATATCACTTTACAGCCTAAGGGTACTTTATGGCCCGCTCAGGATCTTGTTTGTCAGTTAGATAGCAATGACATCGGAGATTGCCAAAATTGATAAAAAATATAAATATGGTTTTAATAGTGAATAATCGAATCTGTACATAAAACTTTGTATGCACCTCACGCGTAACTAGCGTGGCCTAGTGGTAAAGTCAACAGGCTAGTAACCACAGCGATCAGCGGTCCTGGGTTCAAATCCCGGAGTAGGCACGAGTGTACGTATAAAGACGTACAATATCAGTCCTTTTCAGGACTAACTAGGAACACCTGAAGACGGGAGTAGATCAAAACTCCCGAAATGTCGTGTGATATACACCCTAGACAGTGGAAAAAGTCCGATAAAACATATGATAGCGTTTATGACCTTTGTCGTATTAGAGTCCAAGACGTAGTCGTAAGCCATAAACGATTTTCAAAAGATCTTTTTTTTTAATTACTGAAGTATTTTTCTACATAATTTATAAATTTTTGCCAAGCAAGGAAAAAACATTAAATATCTAAATATGGTACTGACTCATAATCATTTTCCCAATCTTATTTTCCCTTTTTTCTGCAGTTTAACATACTTTGTTATTACTGCTATAAATGTTGAACTAGATGTGTAAATATGTATATTGTTATAATTGACTGGTCTTTATGTATGCAAATGGTTTTATGTTATGTCAATATTTATTATGCTTTAATAATTACGTCTGACTTTCCTATACTTTAGTTTATTTTTAACCAATTCTCTTTTAAAATGAATTGAAGTAGCTCATTTGCCTTTTTATACATTAGGTATGAATTACCAATACTTTTAAATAGCTCTAGCTCTGGTAGAAAACATTTACTCTTAAGAAAAACAGGATCCATTTTACAATTACCTCACTTCACTCTTTTTATGATTTACTTTAAGTTTATCTAATAAATACCTGCCACTGTCACTTGTACAAGGAACACAATCCGCTCCCTTCCGGATCCAACCGCATTCAGTCCGCTCACAACAGTTTCATAACCTGTGCACCAAATCCAGTATAAATGCAATCTGCTACTGTGCAACTGCATAAATCCTCCAGCTAAAACAAGACAGAATACCCGCTACTTCCTCCAACAGGACGGCCAAGGTTGACCAGAAGCAACTGCCATGCTTTCCTTTCAAAAATAACAAGTTGTTGACAACCACGAACTTCGACTAGGTGCAAGTTCCAAAACGTCACTGCAATAACATGCTTGGCGAATTACAACTTTAGTAAATGAAAACTCTTTTATCGATACCATAAGAAGTTCACTCTTTTAACAAACTCGATGTAAGCTACTTCCAGTAAAGCCAGCCCTGCTATCCAATTCATATGATGTAATTACTTGATAATAAACTCAGTTCTGCATCCAATTCCAGAAATTGCATTTGTAGAATTATAACTATTTAACATGTGGCACTTTCACCATATAAATTCTCTTTCATAACATCTCCATATCAAATTGTTTTTAAAACTTCACTTATACTCATATCGACAATTTTATTACAATATCCAACCCTTCACATACCTACCAAATAGATTCAAAATCATGTAGTAAAGGGTTTATTTTTAATTTTCAGCCGCTTACAAACTTATTATATCTTTTCAGGTCGAAATTATTTTGTACATAAAATAATTAAAAATATCTCCCTAGTGATATTGTTTTAGCATATTTTTAAAGTTCAACACTCTGTATAATCTGTATCATATTTATTTAACACCCACTATATTGAATTATACCCGAATAGGTATTTAATATTAATCCTTCACTTTATTTCAGATAATAATTAAATTATGTTAGAACCGTTCTGTTTCTTATATTGCTTTGTTCATTCTTTTACCAAATACATATTAATAATTTTAATATCCTTTTAATACTTAGTCCGGCAGCCACGGGGTAAAACCCAACAATTTCGTATTAAGTTCTTTTCAAACCGGATTTAGGGTCTAAGGGTCTCCTAGTTTTGATATCCAAGTCATGACAAAGCGTCATCCTTGAGCAACTCCAGATACGGGGTGTCCGATAAATAAGTAGGTGAAATATCACTCTTTTAAAATTATTTGTAAATTTTATGTAAATAAACGAGTTTTTTACAAATGGTTTGCTTCTCATAATAAGGTTTATATAAAATAAAAACAAAAAATGTTTAATACAGGGTGTTCCAAAAGTATATTATTATATTAAAAAATCTCCTGCTGACGTAGTTTGAGCGGCAAGGACAACTAGCGAATGAGTACTGGTTTTGCCATTTTGCGATGAGATTTCTGTGTCAAAATTGTCAACAATAACCTGGGTTAGTGTAGCATCATTTCCTTTAGTAATTCCAGTTAAATTTACATTTTTAACCACCTCAAAAGCGTCAGTCTTTTTGAACCTTAACAGCTCATCATACGTGCATGATATTTTAAATTGGTTCAAAATATTCACTAGTTGTTTTGAAAATCTAAACTTAACGCCTACACCTATTTGAAGATTTGTAAATGCATTATATAAATTCGATGAGACGATACTCCCAATTAAAAGTGCCGGTGGAGTTTTGTCAAATTTACGTGATAGCGATTCCAAAAATTTTAATAGAGTTTTACTGCAATCCGCTAACACTGTTTCGTATTTTGCATGGACCTTATATTTCTCTTTATTCCTCTTTGCATCAGCAACTTCGCCTTTTGTTTCTTTTGTTATTTTGCCAATTGCAGTCTCCATATCATCAGCGTCATCCTCAACACGACTTATTCTTAAGGTCGCCGCGACTTTGTTAGGGAATGTTATTATATTTGCATATCCTGGGGCAGAAACTGTTTCTTGAGGGTTTTCATTAAATTACCTCGAGTAAGTTTACGTCCTCCGCGATCCGAGTATAATTATACTGTTTATGTCCATCGAATTCCAAATTCTTTCTTTATCGGTCAATATTTCTTTTACTGTTTCCTCGTAAGGAATATCTTCTTCCTCGGTATCCTGACTAGACTGTCGTTTTGCTGAAAGCACAGCGTTTTGACCCATGCATTTATTACGACAATCCATATGGTATCTGGCATCTACGGCAGATAGGTCTGCCACACAGCCAGCTAATCTTAATCTAATTTCAGCAGCCCAGGTATCATTTCTTTCCACGCACGTTTGCAAAATGGCTTCCTTGTTTGAAATTTTCTGTACTTTGTATTCTAAAGCTAGAAATTGAAAGGACGGTCGCCATCGATGAGGGTTTTTTTATTCTTTTCCACTTCGCACTTTTGTCCACAATACAGGCAGTCATTTTTAAAATTGAAATTTGGCACTTCTGATCGCCTCTGCATTTTCGTTGTTGAAGTTCCCGCTTCGGTAACAGCATTTCCTGGCGATAAACATCTCTTCAAGTTCTTCAAACTTTTGATCTTCATACAATTTACTGCACTTTATAATAGTTTTTATGCGCTGTTCACCAGCAACGGAAAGTTTTTAACTTTTTTTTCACAAGCAAATTTAAAGTTAAAAAACACTTGTTTTCACTCATATTTAACTAGACGTTACACTGTACTCGATTCTGAAAAAGAAATCGCTATTAGAGATCGTATTACCATGATACAGGAATATTTATGCTTGGTTTCTACCTAAGAAACCTTCTCCAACTTTTGTGCGTCTGTTTGTTGTTTCAGCCAAACATTTTTGGGACACTCTGTACCTGTCATGTAGCTTCGTTTTTAAACACTTACGTTGTTATTTTTAGCTAAATTTTGAACTGGAACACAAAATATTCTCATATCAGAAATTCATTAATATTATTAAAACTTTGTAAAATTTTTTTAAACACCCTATATATGGCTGAAACTTGTAAAATCAATAAATTCAATAAGTTAACGCACAATTAACCATACAATAATAAAGTAGTATTCAAGTTTAAAGCCAAAAACATACAATCATCTTATTTTTTTTAAACACCCTGTGTATCTCAAGTTGCTCAAAGATGTCAGCTTGTCATCAGTCGGATATGGTAAATAGACATATAAATCTACGAGAATCCGTTAAAAGAAAACTTAATACGAAAATTTTCACTTCAGGGAAATAACACGGTTCCGCTGCCGGACTATTAATTCATCTTTGTAATTTAATACTGTATTATTTTAATCCTTTTTAATATATTAAACCCTTATACTAAAACCATTACAATATATTAAAAGATAACGTCATACGTTGTCTGTCAAAGAAGATGAAAAATACAAGGTTATTTATTGCAGCTACCATAGATAGTGAACTTTTACTTCCTTTTACGATAAAGGAAGTATTGGATTCACCCCAAAAATGCGAAATTGAGTTTTCAACAGATCTTTACGCTTTAGAGTCCCCTGAACCCAAAAAACATGTTTTTGTTCATTGGGCTGTCTGTGTGTCTGTGTGAACAGAATATCTCAAAAACAAAAAGAGGTAAGGCGTTGAAACTTCATATATAAGTTTTGTGTACTATCTATTTGCGACAGCAAGATTTTGAAGAAAATCGCATAACCGGAAGTATGGTGTTTACTCTTGTGATTTTTCAGTTTTTTCGATTTTTTCAAAAACTACTCTAACGATTTTTTTCAAACTCTACATTTTGAATGTGTATTGATGTGATATAGGTGATTTTCAAGTTGAATCCCTCTAAAATGGGTTCAGTTTGTTTCTTTTCCTATTTTTTATTAACATTTTTGAATTTAACTTAACATTTTAGAGAAAATGTGTCTCTTAAACTAACGCTCTATTTTGTACGGTTTCTGTAGAATAAGTAATTTTTGAAAATTTTTGACAAATGCTTAAAATTTAAAAATCAAATTTTTGCCTAATTATGTATATTATATACAGGGTGTTTGGTTCACCGACGTATATCCGAAAGGAGGTGGTAGGTGAGTCGGTTTGGAACTTATTTAACCAAAAATACCTTTATACAAAGTGTCACTTTTTATACGTGGCTTACTAGATCAAAGTTTGATATCTAAAGAATACATTTTTGAACTTTAGTCGACTCCATATTTTGTTTTATCACATGTAGAGTGTATCAAGTGATTTTATTTGATAGAACAGATATCAAAGACTACTAAAATAAAAGTTACAAGAAATTAAAAGTTTGCAGTTGTGTCTAATTAAAATTAATCATACTAAAACTGCAGTAATTTAATAAAATCACAAAGTTGGCTTTATCTCAGAAACCGTGACACTTTGTATAAAGGTATTTTTGGTTAAATAAGTTCCAAACCGACTCACCTACCACCTCCTTTCGGATATACGTCGGTCAACCAAACACCCTGTATACCTATTATATATAAATGTGTGCGTGTATCACACATTTTTTTTACAGTTTTCGATAACTTTTAATACTTCAAATCTGTAATTCTAAAAAGTAATTTCTAGCCCTATAGCATGCTTACTATCATAAACAAAGTCGATATTGTAAAATAAAACCCATTGCCTAACAAGATTTCCAATTTAATTCTTGGACAAGCCAATAATTTATCTAAAAATAACTGTTTTGTGAAAATGTTTAATTTTCCCAAAATTTTGCAAAACGGCTATAATTTTACTTTATGAATAACTTTTCTTGACATTTTTTCGAATTTAGAACAGAACAAGTACCTAGATTACATAAGTAGGAAATGATTTTTATTCACCGCCAAAGCATCCTTAATTTAAAACAGCAAAAATATACCTATTTCAAATTAGTTTCAAGTCAGGCAAGGCTTAATTCCCAAATTAGAAATAGAACAATAGATATTTATACATTAAGGGAGATATGAATATGTTTTTTCCCACAGGCCCTCGGTCTGTAAGTCAACCGAAGGTAAAGAACATGAATATCTTCCGTGGTGCATACAATATTTTATTTACTAGCATATTAGTAAGAATAGTATGAAATTTAAAAATGTCATATTGACATTTAAAATTAGAATATTTAAGTAAGCCTCATTATATGGTTGCTAAGACGTTATTTGTAGTTGCATGGTTACCATGAGTTTGAGGGAGAAATAATTTGAAAATCGGAAAGAGAGTTATGACGTTATGAGTAGCGTTTCATATGTTGTACAGGGCCGTAGCTACCACCGGGGCAACCGGGGCAGTGCCCCGGGGCCCCCGAACATAGGGGCCCCCGAAGACGTAGGAAGTTTTTTTACGAAATTGTCTTTAAAAAGTTTTGAACTAAAATTAGCCTGTTTAAACGTTAAAGACAGTTTTATATTAAACTCAAGGTGAAGTAAATATGTGTTTTTTCTGTTTTAAATACCCATTCTTCTATCTTAACAGAAAAAAGCACCAAATAGTAACCCTATTAAAAAGTCTTACTAAATGAAAGTGATGTGGAGGTAAAGAGGAAGATAACATGGGGGCCCCATAATTATTTGTTGCCCCAGGGCCCCCAAGCCTGTAGCTACGGCCCTGATGTTGTATCTATGACGATAATGTACAATATCATGTAGCTAGTAAATAATAGATATTTATGCATTAAGGGAGATATGAATATGTTTTTTCCAAAATTTGACAAAGTCAACCGAAGGTAAAAAACATGAATATCTCCCGTGGTGCATACAATATTTTATTTACTAGCATATTAGTAAGAATAGTGTCAAATTTCAAAATGGCATAATGACATTTAAAATGAGAATATGTGAGTAACATCAAGGATTGTCTCATTGTATGGTTGCTACGACGTTATTTGTAGTTGCATGGTTACCATGCGTTTGAGGGAAAAATAATTTGACAAGTCCCATGAGTAGCTTTTCATATTTTGTTTCTATAACTAAAATGTACAATATCATGCTGCTAGTAAATAAAAAATGTTTCATCAATTACGAAATCCTCCTGCATCACTTACCCATAGACAAGATTATTCAGTACCTGTCACTGTTCTCAGGTTTCATGATTTTGCATGAGATCTCATGATTTGGACTCCCACTTCATTATATCATGAATTACAAGCTGAATCTCATGATTTTTTCACCGAAACTCTGAAAGTCACTAATAAAATAAGAATCAATTATTATTCGTTTTTACTTAGAAAATGTATTAAGTAAGCTACATTTGACAATATGACATCAACTTTAACTTAAATTGCAAAACACCCAAAGTTTATCCTGGGTCTCCGTTCAAATCGACGCAATTGGCCCATCGATGTTTCAGCTCCATAATGCTCTTCTTATGTACGTCCGTACTTTGACCATCTAACCATAAAGTAACCTCAGTCCCAGAACTGCGTTCCACGAAGGCGAGTTTTCAATTTTTCGAACCAAACACAATTCTGGGGTACGAAATCCGGCGAATATGCTGCGTACGGAAGCCAATTTTGGTGTCACTGCCACACATTTGTGCGACGACGCATTGTCGTGCTGTGGGAACACTCCTGTTCGCAATCGTCTACGGTGTTTGATCGTAATTTAGTCCCGCAGTAATATGCGCCTGTGATTGTACGACCATTGTCACTTTGCCTACTGACAGTTTTACTCTGAACTTCCTTAGAGGCGAATAGTTGCCTTCAATCCATGCTGATTCATACTGATGGATCCAACATTCTTCCCAACATGGAAACTGTGTACATTATCCACCCAGCTGTCCAAGATGCAGTTACAATACTTTAAGATAGAGACCTGCGCGGGTCCAATATAGAGGACCCGCACCCGACCGGCCAACCGCAATTTCTGAAATTTTAAACCCGCTTCCGACCCACGAACCGCAATTTTTACATTTTTATACCCGCACCCGACCCGCGACCCCCAAGTTTTGCAGTTTTATGCCGTACTTGACCCCAAATTCCACTATTAGACCAGTACGTACCCGCAAATTGCTTCACATAGAATGCCTATACACAATAAAGAAAGATATTTTCACACTTGCGCCGTCAAATTATTATTAGGTATAATTTTTTTATACACAAGCAATATTTATGTTGAAGAAATGAAGTTGTACCCGACCCGCGACCCGCAGTTTCAAATCCGCACCCGACCCGCAACCCGCAATATTGATATGAATCGTACCCGCAACCCGACCCGCAATGCAGGTAACCCGCGGGTACCCACGGGTACCCAACCCGATGCAGGACTCTACTTTAAGATCTTCATAACCCATCCAGTTAGGTTCTACGTATTTTATCTTCGCGAGGACCAGTTTCCGATTCTCATAACTTTTTTGAGGTACAAAAACATTATTTCCATTGTTCAAAACTTCAGCTTTTAAACATTTTTAAAAGAGCTAATAAAAGCCTGCATCGATATTGTATTCGTTCCCAAACTTCCGCCTCACACCAGCAGTACACTAGTCCACCCTTTTGAGGAAAGTTAGAATTAAGTTCCTGTTCGTTATTACGATACCGGTAAATATACGTTAGCTACCAATAAATTATGTTTTTAATCTGGATCATAAAAGTTCAGCAGGGACCTTAGGTATGATTCCAAATCTACAGCCTTTACCTTTAGACCACTTCTCAGATCATCTACACACAAAACATACTTTGTGTGAGGCCCAAGGATTATCCAGATGACACAAATTCATCACAATGCGAGCATGATATACTTTCCTATAAAATCAGTGAAATGTGTTTAATGTTTTTTTAATAACAAATTCAACACAGATGTAACACTAATTGTCGGAACAGCTTACATAACCACTACAAATTAGTCATTCCTCACACCATGCTATAACCACACTGTTAAAATAAATATAACACACGATAACAACACGCTTGCATTTAAATAGGTACAAAAATATTCACAATAAGCCTTAAACAGACACGGTATTTCAAAAACATAGGAGTCACGGGACGTTAAAACATAACATTGTTGCATATAAACCGTATCATTTAAATCCTTTCTCGTTGAGTTAGTTACACCCTTCTAAAGAGAAATGTTAAAATTAGGCTTTTGTCTTTTTACTTAAAACTAGAAAAGAGTACAAAAGTGAAAATTGGCAGATAAGTTCTACAATGGCAGATTTATTTGTGTGCATGTTCAAAGTGTACAGACGTATTTTGAGGAACTACAGTGAATCATGTGTTTTTATATTATTATATTAAGTTACCTATTTATATAATAACCCATTTCTGTGGGTGATAACAGTGAAGGTACAAACAACGAGACGACAGGAAAATATAAGTGTAATAACAACCAACAACGTATTGCAAAAAATGAGTAGTGATTAGAGATTGGGATCCTTATCTAAAATGGAAATAAACAAAATAGTTGGAACTTGCGTAGCAACTATGACCATAAATACTTATCGCAGACAAAAGGAAACAGATATCAAAGAAGTTTCAGGCAGTACGCACATGTAAGCGGATGACACTTAGTTGTATTACTCATTTCATGCATCTGAGCGTCAGGAAGTGCTAGTAAAGATAAACATTTCTTACATCTCCAAACAGCAATGACTAAAAAATAATTCGTTAAAATTTGGTGTTTTATTATTTGGGAATAAAAATGGAAACAATCAACTTAATCTTAAACCTTGCTGTTTTATCAGTGATCGAGGAAGCCAGAAATCTTGACCTTCTATTGTATAGGATCTTGAGATTTAACTCACACGTGACTCACGACACCAAAAAACAGATAAATTTGAATTTTATATATTCCCGTAGAACCTTTCTAGTTAACAATATCATGTTAAAGTGTCAAGCTTTAGTTCTTTCCCAATTTGCTCTTTGTTCTCCATTCTATGGCTTTGGCTATGGTTCAACATTAAACACCTCCCAAAAAATCTGGTATGATCCACGCACACAACTTTTTTTACAGTGATTGTATAATTAGTCAAAAATTTGTTTTTAGCTTCTCTGCTACATTATATAAAAATTTAAAAAAAAGAAACCAATTTTAGAGGAATTTAACTGGAAAATCATCTAAATCACATCAATACCCATTAAAGATGTAATAAAAATGTTTGAAAAAAATCGTAAGATGTTCGTTATTTTGTATTCTAGGTTTTTCACCAGGTGGGCAGCATAAAAATCATTATAGAATACCTCTGTTATATCTATAATCTGCTACCTGTCTCTTGTTTCTCTTCCATCTTTGTTCATTAGATATATAAAAATCTGGGGTGAAATGGCAAAAGGGTATAAGTCCAAAATGATCATTTTACAGGAACATCAAAAAACTATTTTGCTGGAGATTTGAGAACAACATTTAATTCTTTTTGCTGGTAATCAAAAGAATCAAGTTGATTTATCGACTACAGCTTGCTTTGCTATTGATTCTAAAACTATTTCTACTAGAAAATAAATAAATTCGGAACTTATACCTTATCGCATTTCCTTTTATTTATTTTATGAAATAGCAAAAGGGTATAAGTTGACATATAGCTTTTTGCAATTTCCTGGAATATGTATTTTCTGATAAATAATTACTATGACAAAACAGCATATAGACATAAACTAAACAAGAATATGTGGTTTCGAGTTCGAATAATATGAGGTTATATGTAAACTTACCGGTTAAGTTCTTGTTACAGCACTTCTGCAAAACTTTGTACGCACGAGAGCGTGTGTCCATGTTGGCACTTATTCGTTAAACTACACTATATTATCTAATAATAACACTGGAAAACTGGACCGCTAAAACACGCTATTGCACCTGCATGGAAATGCACTCGTGGTATAAGTGTACATAAGTTATTGTTTCCAACAAAAACGGAAAGTTATGAAATGGCAAAAGGGTATAAGTTAACATATGCTGTTCTGGCGTTGCAGATAACTTTACGAAAAGCTTTGACTTGGGGTATTAGTACACCTGTATCTATTTGCCATTGACTAAATTTGTTTTTTTATCAATTTTTTGTGAATTTTCAGGGAATAAGTCTACATATCCCATTTAGAAACTTGCTGTAACAATGCGGTTATGGTATGTAGACTTATATCCTCTTGTACTTAGATGTCCGATATTGCTCTGGACACGGGGCATCAATAAAATAAAAAATGAGATAAGTCGACTTATACCCTTATGCCTTGTTGCCACAGATTTGTATCCTGCCTTTCGGATTTCTTAGACACTTTAAGTTTTTATTCTGTTCTATTGCGTTTTCTAATTTAGCTTCGTGATATTTTTGCATAGCTCTTCGAATTAAACTTCTTGTTTGTTTAGAACTTTTTCTCAATTCGTCAATATTATCTTCTCTAGATATTTTGTTTCTTTGGTTTGTAAGTTCTCGTTCTCGCACTAAAGTGTGTCCATTTTTTTATTTAAATTTTTTGTTAGCAGTTTTGAAGCAGCCTCTAGTATCGACGTTATTAAATTACCTGTCAGTATATCTAGTGTCTTATTGTTCGTATTGGTGTCGCACTGTTTCAGATTTTATTCTAATTCTATATACTGCTATGACATTAACATGGTAAAAAAATCTAGAAAAAGTTGAATCACTTAAAACTGGCCAAGATTGGTATAACACCTGCAAAAATAAGAGAAAGTCAATTAATATAATATAAATCAGTATCGATATCAATAACGTACAAATGTCCATTTAATGCACTGTTTTTGAAGCTCAATTGACAATGCAATGGGTAATTAGGCCCAAAGTAAGTGGTTTGAACTGTTACAAAATTGTTTATTGTTCACATGAGATCCAGTGCTGAAGTATACAAGGTTTCAATAAAAATCATGTTCCAAGTTTGTGATTTCGTTTTAACCTAAAATGATATTTTAAAGTAGATAGAAGGCTTACATTACACAGGATAACGTTATGACTTACCTTTGTTAATTTGGTGGTTTGTTTATAATCAGGGAAAGTTTCAAATACGTTTAAAAATGATAGATAAATATTGCTAAAAAAATGACTTCTGTCAGAATTTTAACTAAGTTGATTTAAGCTGGTAATTAATAAATGTTCCTTCTGTAAAAGAGTTCCCGGACAGGGAATAACCAATTGTTTTTGTTAAAAAAAAAGATAGAAGCTGGCGGGTTGAAAATTTTAATTTGAAGGCTCTTAAAAATGTTCTTCCAAAATTCAAAGTAAAACTAATGAATTTTGGGTAGAATCCAAGTTAAACATAGTTAAAAGTGACTATTAGTGTACGTTATCTACATAAAAAAACTGTCATTATACTTTGAAGATATCAACACAAAAGCCGCAGAGCCAAGAGAGTCCCAGAGGCAATTGCCAGCAGAGACGATTGTAGACACTTCGCAACAAAAGTGAAAAACGCAAGTGAGTCCGTTTATAAAATTATTTCTCAGTACTGAGCTACGAACAACAATAATTCAAAAGATTAAAAAGGCCTATAGAAATTTCTAAATTTGTTAAATTAACAATTAAAAATTAAGAATGGTTTTGTAAACCTTTATACATTTACTTGATTATTGGAAGTGTCATCAACAAAATTTGTTTGAATTGTCAGAAGTACCAGCAACTTTAAAGATAAACATTGACAATTACTTTAATATTTTATGGAATAAGATTGGATTAAAGAACAAATATGATAATTGTCATTTTGAAGGTTTAATTTGTTTAAAAAAATCGTAAGATGTTCGTTATTTTGTATTCTAGGTTTTTCACCAGGTGGGCAGCATAAAAATCATTATAGAATACCTCTGTTATATCTATAATCTGCTACCTGTCTCTTGTTCTCTTCCATCTTTGTTCATTAGATATATAAAAATCTGTGGTGAAATGGCAAAAGGGTATAAGTCCAAAATGATCATTTTACAGGAACATCAAAAAACTATTTTTGCTGGAGATTTGAGAACAACATTTAATTCTTTTTGCTGGTAATCAAAAGAATCAAGTCGATTTATCGACTACAGCTTGCTTTGCTATTGATTCTAAAACTATTTCTACTAGAAAATAAATAAATTCGGAACTTATACCTTATCGCATTTCCTTTTATTTATTTTATGAAATAGCAAAAGGGTATAAGTTGACATATAGCTTTTTGCAATTTTCTGGAATATGTATTTTCTGATAAATAATTACTATGACAAAACAGCATATGTAGACATAAACTAAACAAGAATATGTGGTTTCGAGTTCGAATAATATGAGGTTTATATGTAAACTTACCGGTTAAGTTCTTGTTACAGCACTTCTGCAAAACTTTGTACGCACGAGAGCGTGTGTCCATGTTGGCACTTATTCGTTAAACTACACTATATTATCTAATAATAACACTGGAAAACTGGACCGCTAAAACACGCTATTGCACCTGCATGGAAATGCACTCGTGGTATAAGTGTACATAAGTTATTTGTTTCCAACAAAAACGGAAAGTTATGAAATGGCAAAAGGGTATAAGTTAACATATGCTGTTCTGGCGTTGCAGATAACTTTACGAAAAGCTTTGACTTGGGGTATTAGTACACCTGTATCTATTTGCCATTGACTAAATTTGTTTTTATCAATTTTTTAGTGAATTTTCAGGGAATAAGTCTACATATCCCATTTAGAAAACTTGCTGTAACAATGCGGTTATGGTATGTAGACTTATATCCTCTTGTACTTAGATGTCCGATATTGCTCTGGACACGGGCATCAATAAAATAAAAAATGAGATAAGTCGACTTATACCCTTATGCCTTGTTGCCACAGATTTGTATCCTGCCTTTCGGATTTCTTAGACACTTTAAGTTTTTATTCTGTTCTATTGCGTTTTCTAATTTAGCTTCGTGATATTTTTGCATAGCTCTTCGAATTAAACTTCTTGTTGTTTAGAACTTTTTCTCAATTCGTCAATATTATCTTCTCTAGATATTTTTGTTTCTTTGGTTTGTAAGTTCTCGTTCTCGCACTAAAGTGTGTCCATTTTTTTATTTAAATTTTTTGTTAGCAGTTTTTGAAGCAGCCTCTAGTATCGACGTTATTAAATTACCTGTCAGTATATCTAGTGTCTTATTGTTCGTATTGGTGTCGCACTGTTTCAGATTTTATTCTAATTCTATATACTGCTATGACATTAACATGGTAAAAAAATCTAGAAAAAGTTGAATCACTTAAAACTGGCCAAGATTGGTATAACACCTGCAAAAATAAGAGAAAGTCAATTAATATAATATAAATCAGTATCGATATCAATAACGTACAAATGTCCATTTAATGCACTGTTTTTGAAGCTCAATTGACAATGCAATGGGTAATTAGGCCCAAAGTAAGTGGTTTGAACTGTTACAAAATTGTTTATTGTTCACATGAGATCCAGTGCTGAAGTATACAAGGTTTCAATAAAAATCATGTTCCAAGTTTGTGATTTCGTTTTAACCTAAAATGATATTTTAAAGTAGATAGAAGGCTTACATTACACAGGATAACGTTATGACTTACCTTTGTTAATTGGTGGTTTGTTTATAATCAGGGAAAGTTTCAAATACGTTTAAAAATGATAGATAAATATTGCTAAAAAAATGACTTCTGTCAGAATTTTAACTAAGTTGATTTAAGCTGGTAATTAATAAATGTTCCTTCTGTAAAAGAGTTCCCGGACAGGGAATAACCAATTGTTTTTGTTAAAAAAAAAGATAGAAGCTGGCGGTTGAAAATTTTAATTTGAAGGCTCTTAAAAATGTTCTTCCAAAATTCAAAGTAAAACTAATGAATTTTGGGTAGAATCCAAGTTAAACATAGTTAAAAGTGACTATTAGTGTACGTTATCTACATAAAAAAACTGTCATTATACTTTGAAGATATCAACACAAAAGCCGCAGAGCCAAGAGAGTCCCAGAGGCAATTGCCAGCAGAGACGATTGTAGACACTTCGCAACAAAAGTGAAAAACGCAAAGTGAGTCCGTTTAAAATTATTTCTCAGTACTGAGCTACGAACAACAATAATTCAAAAGATTAAAAAGGCCTATAGAAATTTCTAAATTTGTTAAATTAACAATTAAAAATTAAGAATGGTTTTGTAAACCTTTATACATTTACTTGATTATTGGAAGTGTCATCAACAAATTTGTTTGAATTGTCAGAAGTACCAGCAACTTTAAAGATAAACATTGACAATTACTTTAATATTTTATGGAATAAGATTGGATTAAAGAACAAATATGATAATTGTCATTTTGAAGGTTTAATTTGTTTAAAAAAATCGTAAGATGTTCGTTATTTTGTATTCTAGGTTTTTCACCAGGTGGGGCAGCATAAAAATCATTATAGAATACCTCTGTTATATCTATAATCTGCTACCTGTCTCTTGTTTCTCTTCCATCTTTGTTCATTAGATATATAAAAATCTGTGGTGAAATGGCAAAAGGGTATAAGTCCAAAATGATCATTTTACAGGAACATCAAAAAACTATTTTGCTGGAGATTTGAGAACAACATTTAATTCTTTTTGCTGGTAATCAAAAGAATCAAGTCGATTTATCGACTACAGCTTGCTTTGCTATTGATTCTAAAACTATTTCTACTAGAAAATAAATAAATTCGGACTTATACCTTATCGCATTTCCTTTTATTTATTTTATGAAATAGCAAAAGGGTATAAGTTGACATATAGCTTTTTGCAATTTTCTGGAATATGTATTTTCTGATAAATAATTACTATGACAAAAACAGCATATGTAGACATAAACTAAACAAGAATATGTGGTTTCGAGTTCGAATAATATGAGGTTATATGTAAACTTACCGGTTAAGTTCTTGTTACAGCACTTCTGCAAAACTTTGTACGCACGAGAGCGTGTGTCCATGTTGGCACTTATTCGTTAAACTACACTATATTATCTAATAATAACACTGGAAAACTGGACCGCTAAAACACGCTATTGCACCTGCATGGAAATGCACTCGTGGTATAAGTGTACATAAGTTATTTGTTTCCAACAAAAACGGAAAGTTATGAAATGGCAAAAGGGTATAAGTTAACATATGCTGTTCTGGCGTTGCAGATAACTTTACGAAAAGCTTTGACTTGGGGTATTAGTACACCTGTATCTATTGCCATTGACTAAATTTGTTTTTTATCAATTTTTTGTGAATTTTCAGGGAATAAGTCTACATATCCCATTTAGAAAACTTGCTGTAACAATGCGGTTATGGTATGTAGACTTATATCCTCTTGTACTTAGATGTCCGATATTGCTCTGGACACGGGGCATCAATAAAATAAAAAATGAGATAAGTCGACTTATACCCTTATGCCTTGTTGCCACAGATTTGTATCCTGCCTTTCGGATTTCTTAGACACTTTAAGTTTTTATTCTGTTCTATTGCGTTTTCTAATTTAGCTTCGTGATATTTTTGCATAGCTCTTCGAATTAAACTTCTTGTTTGTTTAGAACTTTTTCTCAATTCGTCAATATTATCTTCTCTAGATATTTTGTTTCTTGGTTTGTAAGTTCTCGTTCTCGCACTAAAGTGTGTCCATTTTTTTATTTAAATTTTTTGTTAGCAGTTTTTGAAGCAGCCTCTAGTATCGACGTTATTAAATTACCTTGTCAGTATATCTAGTGTCTTATTGTTCGTATTGGTGTCGCACTGTTTCAGATTTTATTCTAATTCTATATACTGCTATGACATTAACATGGTAAAAAAATCTAGAAAAAGTTGAATCACTTAAAACTGGCCAAGATTGGTATAACACCTGCAAAAATAAGAGAAAGTCAATTAATATAATATAAATCAGTATCGATATCAATAACGTACAAATGTCCATTTAATGCACTGTTTTTGAAGCTCAATTGACAATGCAATGGGTAATTAGGCCCAAAGTAAGTGGTTTGAACTGTTACAAAATTGTTTATTGTTCACATGAGATCCAGTGCTGAAGTATACAAGGTTTCAATAAAAATCATGTTCCAAGTTTGTGATTTCGTTTTAACCTAAAATGATATTTTAAAGTAGATAGAAGGCTTACATTACACAGGATAACGTTATGACTTACCTTTGTTAATTTGGTGGTTTGTTTATAATCAGGGAAAGTTTCAAATACGTTTAAAAATGATAGATAAATATTGCTAAAAAAATGACTTCTGTCAGAATTTTAACTAAGTTGATTTAAGCTGGTAATTAATAAATGTTCCTTCTGTAAAAGAGTTCCCGGACAGGGAATAACCAATTGTTTTTGTTAAAAAAAAGATAGAAGCTGGCGGTTGAAAATTTTAATTTGAAGGCTCTTAAAAATGTTCTTCCAAAATTCAAAGTAAACTAATGAATTTTGGGTAGAATCCAAGTTAAACATAGTTAAAAGTGACTATTAGTGTACGTTATCTACATAAAAAAACTGTCATTATACTTTGAAGATATCAACACAAAAGCCGCAGAGCCAAGAGAGTCCCAGAGGCAATTGCCAGCAGAGACGATTGTAGACACTTCGCAACAAAAGTGAAAAACGCAAAGTGAGTCCGTTTAAAATTATTTCTCAGTACTGAGCTACGAACAACAATAATTCAAAAGATTAAAAAGGCCTATAGAAATTTCTAAATTTGTTAAATTAACAATTAAAAATTAAGAATGGTTTTGTAAACCTTTATACATTTACTTGATTATTGGAAGTGTCATCAACAAAATTTGTTTGAATTGTCAGAAGTACCAGCAACTTTAAAGATAAACATTGACAATTACTTTAATATTTTATGGAATAAGATTGGATTAAAGAACAAATATGATAATTGTCATTTTGAAGGTTTAATTTGTTTATATTAATAAAATCTCGGTATTATCTGCTGCATTATATTTTACTTAATTTTTTTAAGTGCATTGTAATAGTCTGCAGTGTATTGTCAAGTTTCATACAACAGTTACCCTGCAGATTGAGAGTAGTATTGAACTAGCCAAGTGAAGAATTATACAGGGTGCCCGTTTTTGGAGCTCCACCATGGGGATCTCGGTAACCATAAGAGATACGAGGTCGGTTAAATTGGGGCAAAGTTGCGCAATTTGGAGCTCAATAATATGCCGGTTTAAAATTTCAAAAATTCCGATTACCTCCGGAGATATCCGAAAAAAACCGGAATTTTGGAAATACGTTTTTATTTTTTCCTCGGCTTATTTGGTGACCTAATTCAAAATGAGTGACACTTCGTCGTTGCAACTTTTCCTCCTCTACAACCTGCCGATGTCATATTTGAAATCAGACGTTTCGATTTTCGACAATCATCATCAACTTTGGTTTTTCTTATGGGCACTATCTTGGATTTTCACATTTTTGAATTCAGCTTTGTTTTCTGATTACGGTGATGTATCACATGTTAAGGTTCAGTGTTGCAGTTTGGGTGAAATATCAAAAATTCTGTTTTGCAAAGACTGCCTTGGATATAACATCCATACTTTTGTTTAACAAAGGCATTGTTGACAGTTCGATTTAAGTTGGCTTAACGTCACCTACAGTTACAAAATTAGTATAAATTTATTAACAAAATGCTCTTTTCAACTGAAGAAAAACGAGATATGCTAGAAATTTATTTATTTGACAGTAGGATATAAAAAAGGAGAAAATTGTGTTTTAAATTTACAACATAGGATAAAACTAAATTTTGAGAAACAAGTAAATAAAGAAAATTATAAGAGGTGCTCGAAGGGTTCACCCTCCACTTCCAAGCACAGCTCTATACGTCTTCTTAAATTCTGCATTGATCTTAAAACGTCCCTTCTTCTTATTTTGGTCCTTAAAGTTGTGATGATCTTCCTTCGCAGCTCATTAATATCGGCGGGTACAGATTTATAAATGAGATCTTTCATAGTTCCCCATAAATAGTAGTCTAATGGGGAAAGATCTGGTGAACGTGCCGGCCAACGTATGTCTCCACTGTTTGAAATGACTCTACCCGGAAATATTTCAGACAAATAATCAGCCACTCTCCTAGCATTATGTGGCGGAGCACCATCTTGCTGGAACCAAAGGTTATTCAAGCGGTTGAGGCAAATGTTGTCATCGATGTAATCCGTAAGGTAGGTCCTTAAAAAGTGCAAATACCCATCTGCGGTCAAATTGTCTTCGTAAATGTATGGGCCAATGATCGTACCGCCAAATAAACCAACCCATACATTTAGCCCGAAACGTGCTTGTGGTCGACGTCCTTGGTGTTCGTGTGGATTTTCAGTGGACCAGACATGTTCATTGTGACGATTGAACATGCCTGAGTTGGTAAATTTGCACTCGTCCGTGAATATCACGTTGGAAAGAAAATGGGGATTTTGTTCCAACCGTGCCATGATATTCCTACAAAACGCTGCCCTCCGTTCAGTATCTCCTGGATGCAAGACTTGGGTGATATGAATTTTAAACGGGCGATATTTATGTTTTTTCAAGACTCTCCACACTGCTTGATGTGATACGTTAATTTCGTCTGCTATAGCCCTTGTTGAAGTTGAAGGATTATCTTGAATCTAATGAAGAATTCAATTCATTGCCGTTTATTATTTTTGAGAAAGTTTTAACAATTTACTCACCGCCTGTAAAATTTCCACTTCATTCGCATTTGGTCTATGAACACGTCTTCGAGGCTTAGAAAATGCACCAAACTCGGCTAAATTTCTATGAAGGAATAACAAATAATTTTGAGCTGGTTGTTGTCTTTCTGGATACCGCTGTAAATATCTTTCCGAAGTAACTTGCGCATTTCGATGCGAAGCGTAATAAATTTCTAGCATATCTCGTTTTTCTTCATTTGAAAAGGGCATTTTGTTAATAAATTTATACTAATTTTGTAACTGTAGGTGACGTTAAGCCAACTTAAATCGAACTGTCAACAATGCCTTTGTTAAACAAAAGTATGGATGTTATATCCAAGGCAGTCTTTGCAAAACAGAATTTTTGATATTTCACCCAAACTGCAACACTGAACCTTAACATGTGATACATCACCGTAATCAGAAAACAAAGCTGAATTCAAAAATGTGAAAATCCAAGATAGTGCCCATAAGAAAAACCAAAGTTGATGATGATTGTCGAAAATCGAAACGTCTGATTTCAAATATGACATCGGCAGGTTGTAGAGGAGGAAAAGTTGCAACGACGAAGTGTCACTCATTTTGAATTAGGTCACCAAATAAGCCGAGGAAAAAATAAAAACGTATTTCCAAAATTCCGGTTTTTTTCGGATATCTCCGGAGGTAATCGGAATTTTTGAAATTTTAAACCAGCATATTATTGAGCTCCAAATTGCGCAACTTTGCCCCAATTTAACCGACCTCGTATCTCTTATGGTTACCGAGATCCCCATGGTGGAGCTCCAAAAACGGGCACCCTGTATAAGAGAAAAATATCTACTAAAAGGTAGGTTTTAGGGTGATCAATTTTTAAAAGAACAAAAAGTGCATCTAGGTTTTAAACTTACTTTGTTCGTAGCAAAATACGGGGTTAAGTACCTTAAAAAATAATTTTTTGTCTATTTTTGCCTTAACTGAGGAATATATAAAAGTAATAATTTGTTCATAGTTCAGGCTCTACCCTTGACAAAAATAGAAGCCAACATCTACAGAGTAAATACTGTGTAAGCGACAAAAATAAGCAACAATAAGCTGGTTGAATATAATGCAGTCGCATCGAATAGATGCGAGACATTCTTTGTAGCAGAATGGCACTAAGGAGAGGGTTGCGCACGGGCTGCTGCCAAGCGTTGAAATCGTGCAGAATTCGAATCCCACTGCCTCAATGTTATTTGTTTTTCTGAAAATTGGTGTAATTCGTATTACCAAGTGTTTCATTTTATTGTTTTAGTATTATGAAAAACGTTAAGATATTTTTACCCTTAGTTGCCTTTGATTTTTCAAAATTTTTAGTATGACAACTTCCACTTGCGAAGGAAGTTGTGTGTAAAGTCCTTTACAGATTTTAAATTTGATTAGGGAACTTGAGCTACTATACCACACCAAATAATATAAATATCCATCCAGTTATAAGATTTTCCAAAAAAAGTCTAATCAATTTAGTGATCTAATCCCTAATTGCCCGTGAGATGTGAATGTATGACCATCTACATATCATCTAATGGCATCTCGCCCCAGGGAAAAGTTATACCTATGGGCGCCCTATTTACTAATAATTGTTCTCGTTATTGCATATTCTAGTCATTTGGAATGATTACCAAGATCCTGAACATTTTTGTTTTATTGCTTTTGAATTTTAAGTTCCGTAAAATGGAGTTTCTTTGCCAAAGCGGTTTACTTTGCCATTTGGTGGGCAATTTCAAAAACAAAAATGTAACTTCTAAGTTGGCTTTAGATGTTGACTTTAAGATTTGGCTGTAGTTTTGAAATTGGCGCTCTTCGGAAAAAAGTTGCAATGTCTAGATTGTATAAAAGGCAGCTGGGGTAGCACAGATATGTGGATTACGACCCACACACCCTTGAAAAAGCTGTAAAAGCATATAGAAGAGCTACCAAACAATATCAGATAGGTATAATATACCTAGACGAACTCTAATGAACAAAATAAAAAGGAAGCATGCAAGAACTGTTGGTGCCTCAACTTTGCTTTTGGAAGCTACCGAAAGAACTCTTGTAGATTTATTGATTGCTAGTGCAGAATATGGCAGCCCACTTATTTTATTCGATTTACGGCTAGTAATAAAGCAGTACTGAGATCGAGAAGGCATGACAATAACACAATTTAATGCAAATATGCCCGGTAAAGATTGGAGTTTAAAGAAACAGGCAAAAACTAACTCATAGGCTCTGCCAAAATATCAAGAGAACAAGAGCTAAAAAAGCTGAAAAAGAAATAACACGTTATTTTGAAAATTTGGAAACTAATTTAGAAAATGTTCCACCAGAAAGAATTTTAAATTATGACGAAACTAATCTGAGTGACGACCCGGGTGCACAGAAATGCATCTTTCGTCGGGGATCAAAGTATCCCGAACGAGTCCTTAATTCAACAAAAACGGCAATTTCCATAATGTTTGCGGTAACAGCACAGGCCAGGTTTTACCACCCTATGTGGTTTATAAAGCCGAAAGGTTATATGACCAATGGTGTTTGGGTGGACCACAGAAACCCCGATATAACAGAACTAAATCAGGGTGGTTTGACAGCTAGTGTTTTGAAGACTGATTCTTGAACGTTATAGTTCCCTGGACAAAGTACCTGGAAGGTCCCAAAGTCATAATAGGGGACAACTTATCATCCCACTTAAATATACAAGTTTTACAACTTTGTCAGAGAAGCAATATAAGATTTATATTTCTACCACCTAATTCAACTCACTTAACTCAGCCACTTGACGTGGGTTTTTTAGACTCCTAAAAATTTGTTGGCCTGCAATTCTGACGAGATATAAACAACAAAACCTAAAAGATCAAACACTTAACAAATCGACATTTCCACAACTGTTAAACTTATAGAGAAGATTAAAATCAGCGAGACGTCAATTATCAAAAATGGTTTCCGAGCAAATAGGAATGCAGTCTTAAGAGAATGGCAAAAAACGCCTGGAAGAAGGAGCAAGACAAGGAACAATTAGTCAAGTATTTCTTGATTATCTAAAGTCAACAAGACGTTCAGCCGAGTCTAATATTAAATGTAAAAAAATTTTTAAAAAATGAAAAGGGTAGAACCTGGTGCATCCGTCAGCTACGAAGATATGTTTCAGGATAAAAAGGATAATAGTGAAGAAGAATTCGGAAGAGAGGAAGAGAAAAATACAGAAGAAGTGGAAGATCATGAAGTGGAAAATAAAGATGCAGCGGTAGAAAATCAAGATGAAAAGAATGAGGACGAAGAAATGATTAAAATAGGACATTTTGTGCTGATTGCTTTTAAAAGCAAGAAAGGAGACAAGATTATTAAACATTACGTTGGTGAGATTTTAGACATATATGAAGACAATTTTGTGGAAGTAAAATACTTTAGAATACAAACAAAAAGTAAATTTGCCTATCCTGCTACTGATGATATTAACATATTTTGAAGAATGAAATAGCTCTCTTTCTTCCAACTCCAAAAACTGTCATCCTCCAGAAACATTTTTATTTTTGATATTAACTTTAACAAATAGCATAGTGTTTTGTAAGACTTATCTATTATTTTGTTACTTATTTAAGAAAAATACATTTTCAATTGTTATCTGATTTTACGAAGAAAGAAGTTTAGAAGCATTATTTGTATAAAAAGTGCTATTTTTGGTGTTTTTTAATGCACGACAGTTTTACATGGCAATGTACTCCTCTACACTGCAAACATTGCAAAATTTTTTGAACCTCAAAAATTAGGCAATCAAAATTTTTTAACTGGAGGCTTGCCGATGTCCTGATTCGTATGGGGGTCCGCTGGGACTTTGCCTCCCTGGGCTCCCAGTCAGTCCGTTCTTGAATGTAACCTATTCAAAATTTTACATCGTTCAAAGCAGATTAAAATTTACTAATAAAATAAATGATAGGTTTTCATTTTTTAAAAATGTTGACGTCATAAAATTTAAAAAAAATATATGACAATCTGAAAATGACTTCAACGTATGCGCTGTAATTTGAATCGCTACATCCCATTGAGCACTTTGGGATTTTCTCCCGAAAACGAACACAAACGGAGTTACCGAATTTATGTGCTACTTAATTTCCACAGTGTATATTAGTCTTGTAAAATATATAGGTAGTAATTTATTATACAAGACGATAAAGTTAAATTTTATTCACGAGTGAATCGTTTAACGTCGAGACGAAGTCGAGACGTTAATGATTCAAAGGTGAATAGTAATAACTTTATCGTCATGTATAATACAAACTTTTTGTATAACAAGAACTTTAACAATTTCAAAAGAAAATAAGGGAAATCAATCACATTTTAAAATCTCAGTAACTAGATTGGGTTGCTGTTGGGTTGATGTTAAAGTGCTACTTTATCTACCCTTGCTGTTAAAGTAAAACTTGACCTTTTGTTTTGAGTCGTGCATTTGAAACATTGGACAGGGCAATATTAATAGACAAATTGAAGTATTACGGATTAAAAGGTACAGTACTTACTTGGTTTACTAATTATATAACAGATAGAAAGCAAGTTGTAAAATTTAACGATAAATTTTCTGATGAGTTACCAAATAACCACGGCGTTCCTCAAGGAAGTATACTGGGGCCTTTCCTATTCTTTATATATATTAATGATATTTATAGTTGCCTTGATCCATCTATTGTTGTTAATTTATTTGCAGACGACACCTTATTGTCATATCAGTAGACAGCTTTATAGGTAGGGCTGATAAAATTAATAAAAACCTGAATAATTTAGTTAATTGGTTAAATACTAACAAATTGAAATTAAACGCACCAAAAACAAAATATATGGTCATGGGCAACAGAGTACGGTTAAAATCATTGGAAAATAAAGACATCTGTATAAATGTTGATGATAAGGTAGTTCAAAGAGTAGATAAAATTACATATCTCGGCGTTGTCATTGATAATAAATTAAAGTTTTCGGAACACGCCATGTACATTTCTAAAAAGTTTGCAAAAAATATTGGTATTCTAATAAGAATTTTTTGTAATATTTACTTTTGTGTTTCTGGGGCGGCTTGAAAATATTATTTTATTTGGTTTCGTACAATTATAGGCTTTCGACTAAACCAGACACTAAAATATGATACATTCTAAATTAGCACAGAATTGGAACGAGTCCAAAACTAATCGGCAGACCGGGGGCTGCTTTTAATAATCGGGCGGCGTTCTGCACGTAGTTTTTAAATATTGATGGGCCTTTAGCCGAGAATTCCCATATTGGAATGTTGTGAACCCGAAGCGACCGGGGGTTGCATTTTTGTACAATGCGAGGTTGCTAGGTATTTTTGGCAGTCGGTAGGCGAGGTCGCACATGTGTGAACGTAGAAGCTAATCCACCGCTGGTGTAATTCTACCGCGATTATGTGTTTTGAAGTGATTGAATTACTTATAAGAGAGCGGATGAAACGATGAGGTCTGTAAAAAGGATACTAGTGCTTGAGTAGCTTAGTAAATGTAGTTGTACAGCGAAGTCGGACATACAATATTGTCCGCACCGATGCTGATTGTAGACAATTTTATTAATTGGGTCGCTATTCATTGTTATCGTTGGCCGCGGGCCAATTAGCCGTAGAGGATGCCCTCGTTCCTGGACCAGTGGCCATTCGACGAGATGGCACACGATCCTTGACCTGATAAGCACTGTGATTATCAGTGACCCCAGTTAGCGCGACTGGGGGGGCTTTTGGGAAGCCCAACTCCCAAGGATGCCTTGTACAGTTACGGACACCTCAAAGTGCACGGTTTTTTGTTACTATGGATGTTTTTACGATTTTTCGGCTTATTAAATGAGGGTTTCTCCACTCGCGTTGCTTGTGATTATAAGAATAGGTATTACTTTTTTAATGTTTGTATTTTAGCAAAGTTTCACAAGTAAACAAACTATATAATAATATGTATGTATTTAATAAATATGTATCAATATTCAATTGCTACTGCGCTTTGCAGTTTGTTTCGCATAGAGTTGACCAATGTTTCCATATTGTATCCTTCTCTCAGTTCCTTCCAAGCATTTCTTATTCTTTCCCATAATTCATCGGCGTTGTTTGGTGCAAAATCCCTGATATAAATTTTTGTAGTTAAATACCCCCAAACATTTTCGATGTCAAGTCCGGACTTCTTGCAGGTCA
The DNA here is from genome assembly GCA_940337035.1 of Agriotes lineatus. Taxonomy (NCBI): domain Eukaryota; kingdom Metazoa; phylum Arthropoda; class Insecta; order Coleoptera; family Elateridae; genus Agriotes; species Agriotes lineatus. The sequence goes on along the minus strand of CALNHX010002370.1, from coordinate 43,887 downwards.
TGGTAATAAATTGATATTATTCTCATCAAACCATCAATGAACAATCCCTGCTATATGCACAGAACCGGTATCCTGTGAAAATAATGTTATCAATTACGTTAACATAAACAAAATTAATTAGGTAATATCTTGCCTGTTGAAAAGTAATTTGATTAGGAAATACGTCTTTTACAGATGGCAGCACCACATTTTGTTTCGATAATTTTCAGCATTCAGACGACCATTAATTCTATAGCATGCCCCAGATCCTTGAACATTGATCCATCTCCATACGTTTACGGAGAATTGTCCACTACTTCTTAAGGGTTGAACATAATATTGCTCCTCAAATCTTGAATTTTGTAGTCTATACTACTATACTGGTAAATGAGTGAAATACCTTTTCATCTGAAAAAAACAGTCGTGCTCCAAAATTCGTCGATTTCATTCAAATAGTCGGTTGCAAACTGTACTCTTCTTTCTTTGTTCTCTGGTATTAAAAAACTTTTCTTGCAGAAATCTCTGCTGCCAACGATTTTTAACGTTGAAAATGCAGCTCTTGCTCATATGTAAATCTGCTCCGACTTGATTCAGCGACCAGTTCTCTTCCAGTTTTGAAATAGCTCGCATTTTCTCTGCTTCTGACAAATGTCTGGGAATTTTTCGAGTTGTCAGCTCTATGACAATTGATGACAAACGTAAACGTCAAAACTCGACGTCTATGATTAGAATATCGATTACAAGCTAAAAATCTGCCGTGCACTTTGAGTTGGCCGTAACGGTACCTGTGTCTTTTACGGTCCATGCGGCCACCGTAATTGCGGGTTACATTGACATGTGTTGGACCCATTGATGCAGTTAACGTTCGGTTAAAAACCCATTTTTTATTATTGTAGTACGGCCCTTTTGTGAGTTTCCAAGTCAATTATTCAGCATTTACAAATATTACAGAATAGGGCTGTGCGAGCGATATTGGGATGCAGTAAGTACACACCCATCGAAGTAATGTTAAAAACCTTGCGGTTCCAATAAATTAACTATTACATAATAAACATGAATGCAATGATCTTCATTTACAAAATTATTGATAAAAAATTGCCTAGTTGTTAAAATTCCTTACAAAAAATAACGATGTTCATGCTTATAACACGAAAAATAATAACAGTTTACATTCCAATAACGATTTTCAATCAATATTTAATAAAGGAATTCAAATGTTCAACGTTTTACCAAAAGAAGTAAAAGAAGCAACTAATGTAAACAATTTCAAAATTAGATATAAAAAATGGGCATCAAAGCAACAAGTAAATGTACCTTAATAAAAAAATGTAATTTTCGTGTAATATTCAGTGATTTTCATGTAATATTTATATCTAGTTTTGTTACATATTTATTTTAAACTTGAATTGTTTTCCTTTATTTTATTGTTAGACGGGAGTTTGTGTGTTATATTAAAATTCAATTTCCCTTACTTTTGAAATGTGCCAACGTGGTAGATGCAACTCACCCATGACCACAAGGCGGCAACGGGGCGCAAACAGTGCAGGTTCGGACATTCCTTGACCCAGTGGCGGAGGCAGGCAGTTAAATGTAAAGGAACATAAACTTACTGATCTGTAAATCTCATCGATAACAATAATTGTGCTCACCGGGGGTGGCCTCTCCCTGGCCCCTCCGTACTGCTGGCAGAGACGCTACAATGCTTGGCCTTGCATCAGGCGGCATCAACCCTTTGGCCCCTCATCGCTGCCTTTATTGGCTGGGTTAGCTGTTGGTACCTTTCGCTAGTACTGCCCAATAGTAATCCACTAGATTAACTATTGTTACAACCCGTACAGAGTCGGTAATAACTACCGTAGTATACTGGTCTTTCACAGTACAGCAATTACCGTAAATCTTGCTATTGCTCTAACGGGGCTTATAATTCGGAACTCCATGCTTCCGGTGCGGAACCACATGCTTCCGCGAATCACTCTGCGAAACGTCGTGCTTTCGCGGGATTCAACTCTTTGACTATCACATAGTCGACTAGCAAAGCAAGAACCTCTGACGTATGCCGGACGCTGTAATTGCCAAAAAGTCTACCAAATGCCATTCAACTAACTACGATAGTACGTACATTCCACTCTAGTTAAATTAATTCACTACTAAGAAATACGCTTAGCTGCGCTCGCAGCTTCGGCTCGCCTTATTGCAACTTATCACAATATAATTACTTGATTCGCATATAATCGCTTACGCCAAGAAATAATTACGCTAAACAGCACACTTTCACTCACACGTTGCGCCCCTGTCGCAACCCTAAACGTTCTGTCCTGTTTTTAATTCCATTGCTAACCGAGCCCCCTTCGACATGGTGCATTAGTTACACATGTTCTCCGGGTCCCTGGAACAACGAACCGCAAGCCCAATACATTCGTCAAGATTATATTACATTCCAGGGCTCAAAACATGCCAGAAATGGCAAACGTAATAATTAAAACTTAAAAATAATGCGCTCTAAAACCATCAAATATTTCATCCCTAACACTATATGTAATTTAGTTATTAAACATTGATATTTGTGTTGTACCTTATATTGGAATATGATCGCTTTTAATTTAATATGTATAGTACCCTATTTTATTATTGTACTGAAATAGGGAAAAGCTAAATAAAGAACCATTATTATTACGAGAGCACACTTTAACGTTTGCTACAGAAAAAAATGTTATTCAATTTCAATTTATGTACTTCTTCAAATTTTATATTCAAAATTAGCAGACATTTGTTTACAAACACTTCCAAGAATGCCACTAATACTAGTCGTATTTATAATATATTTTATTACAAAAATAAATAGACGCAGGCTAGATCAAATTTTTCATTTGACGCACGTTTAAGTACTACTCTTAATTTTAAATTTTACGTTGACAATGGTTTCCACTTTTATTCACCTTGTATAAGCAAATACGCAGTAATAGTTCCCAAATAATCGCAATTTACAGTGTTTAACAGGAAAAAGCGCGAGTGAGAGTTTTCCCCGAAAGGTTTTCCTTCCCGGTATTCCCGACTCGATAATACATACCAAGAAAAGCCGACGTCTATATTTAACGTTCCCGATAGCCAAGGTTAATAGGCGGCGGCAGCGGCAACACAACACCAAAATTCGCAGTCGTGTTTGGCAGTGCGTCCGGTTAACGTCGTTGGTTATCCCATTGGACCAACAAGTGTTTTTAGACCGGTTCAAACTCAAAGGTAGGGTTGTCTAATGCTACTTTCTACTACTGATAAATTGATAATTTCGATTTACAACGGGCAGCGCGCTGAAAATCAACATGTTGATTTGCCGCTCATGTTTACATTATAGAGCATGTTGGAATACAAAACAATGAATTAATACAGCAAGAAATGACGCAATGTGGTTGCCTTTTAGCTTGTAACAGGTACTGGATTTGGCATTATTTCAAAGAGGTTAATGTAATAGTAATCTTTATTGGGCGCATAAATAGCCACAATAACAATGAACATAAAAATATAAATAAAGTACTCAACCAGAAGGCGAGATTTAGATACAACCAAATCTCTATCGTATACTCTATACTCCGTGTCTACGGATAAGTAATATAACAATTTCTAATTCATATTTGGGGTTTAGCACCTGCTTGGTCTGAAGCTAATTTCAAATAGGTGTAATTTCGATTTTTTTATATGAAGGAGGCTTTGGTGGATAATAGCTATTTATGCAACAAGTGCTAAAAGTCGACGAGACATGTCTCGTGCATAAACGACTTTTAGCACGCGTTGCATACAATATTTTATCTACGACCTTAATTTTACTGTTATTAATCCATAAATATCGATTTCACAAAGGTTTGCATCTACGACACTTCTAATTTATGTCATAATAAACAGTAGGCCATGCCGCGCGGGCGAATGTTTGCGAAGCCAGTACTGTCAAGGTCAGTTACGAAATGTAATTATTAATACTCCACATCTGACTGTATTCATTACATAACGCTTTAATTATTCCAAAAACACTTTACCTGTAACGCAAGAAGCAACTAGAATAACTTTACAACTTCACTTTCAGTTCGAAATTGTAGTTTTATAACCTCACTTCACTTTTAGCACATGGGCTAAAAGTAAACAGCTGATTTCTTTAACCACGCTAAACTATAAAACGTCACTTTTAGTGAAACAAGCTAGCGCTAAAAGGCCTACTTTTAGTAGTGGTCGTAGATAAAAAAGTTTTCTATTCATGTAATGTACAGTTCTATTAAAAAAAAAGCGTACAAGTAGTCAGCACAGTGTTGGCTAGATTGTCATATTGTGAATCTATTTTTAATTGCGGTTACTTAGTAACCTGTAACTAAAACCTTGCTGATAACTAAATTTTGTCGATATATAGTAATACGTTTCATTGACAACGATTAATAAAATTATCCCATTTACAATAGGCCTCAATACGTGTACGCTTTTTTATTGAATAGAACTGTACCTTTTCTGTTCTAACTACGGCAAAATACCAAGGAAATTGTTCCTAAAGTAAAATTTTGCCAAGTTTTAGGAAGATTGGGTGCTTTTATGAAAGTTATTTTTTAGTTTTTTTAGTGCTACATTGTCTAGTATTTTTGAATTGTGTTTCCACTAATATTTACCTTTTAATTACTACTTAATATTTTTAGAATTACTTGACACCGCAAAATAATTTAATTTAATATACTTATAAAAACATTTAAATAGTTAATAATTTTGTATGACACAAACACCATTTACTAAATCCCAAATAACGTAAACAAGAATTTCTATTGAATTAACCTACTCTTATCTAATGACATATTGTTAAGCATTAAAAGAAATCTAAAAACTCTACATTAACTTGCTTTCTTTATTGTGTTTCTTTTTTAATATAAGAGTGATTAATATTAGATTTTTGTTACTGCTATTATTAGATGCATTAATACGAGTATTCTTTGAAGTAACCGCCCATAAAATGGTAATGTTCGTGAGTAACAAAAATTTTCTGCCAGCAAACGTTATTCGGTAACAAAAAGAAATTCAAATCATTAAGTAAAAACTGTGAAAATTATAACAAGCTCCGAACAAAAATTTCGAAAAGGACGATTTCTGCTTTGTTCTCAAACGGTGGAAAAATTAAATTGTTAGAAATAGTTTGAAAAACATTAAAAAATAATTAGATAAAAGAACAACATTTGACTGTAAGATAATGTAAGTTTGTTTTGCTATTTGTTATAATGTTTCAAATTTCTGAAAACTTTATCTTATTTCCGTTAGTACAAAATGTAAAAATTCTTGAGGTAATGATTGAACAATAAATGAAATATACGCAAAAAAAAAACAGTACAAATTGGAAATATTCATATTTTCATTAATAATTAACGCATTAAATATTTTTTTGAAAAACAAAATGTTTACACTTTGTAGATTGCAAAAATGATTAATTGCATTTTTGAAAAGTTTTTTACTGTTATATTAAGTATTTAAAAATATTAATAGCTTACCAAGATATATGAGAGTACAAAACTTCTAGGTACCGCTTTTTTGGCCCACTGTGTATATCAATTCCTTGCGGTTGAGTCATTCCTGTCTAAATTTATTGGTGGTTAACAAATGCCATAGTAAAATAATCGGTGGTTAAAATTAGCCGTGTAAAATTAGCTAAATGTGATTTAATTCATTTTGGAGTATGCCAACTGTGTCAAATTTCAACATGATTATGGATTAAGGGATTTATCTCAGGATTTGTTATTTACTGATTCGCGCATAATGATATATTTTATCTACTTTGATCTGATCTTGTGGTTAGTATAACACCGATAACAGTAGAGTTTGTTATATCACCGTTTTTGTATTGTTATTTTCATACGAAAAACATTGATAATCTACTTTGCACTAGACAACGGACAGATTCTGACATTTATGAAATGTCAAAATTCAAAGCTTTTGATAATTTCTATGAAAAGTAGATAAAGTAGTAAATTGTACTCGTTTAATAAGAGGCATTTCCCTCTTATTAAACTAGTATAATAGTATACTAATGTGATGCAGCACCAACAACGGTACCAAAGTAGTAATATTGTTAAATTAATGGTTACTGTTGAAATACTATGCTTGGAAATAACTAAGAAAGTATATTTGTCTTTTGAAAATTTCAGTTTCTTTCCGTCAGAGCACTGTTTTCGGAGAATAAAAAATGTTAGTGGTTATGTTCGAACAGTAGTTAAAATGTATTGCTAAGGTTAAGGTTCCACGTTGTGTTACCTATGAGTATATGTTTATAATTATATTTTAGTCAATTTAAATTGCCCTATTTATTTAATTTGGATTATTTTTCCGGCTAGTTCTTGAAAATGCACTTGACTGAAAATCAGATTGGATTCCTTTTATCTACATTGCTTATTCTGAAATTTGATTTCCGATTTTAATTATGACAATTCAAAAACTTCTGTCAAACGGTACGTCAAACCAACTTTGGAAAATCAATCACAAATACTTGATCGTTACTTTTTTGTTATATGACAATCTCAAATAGTAAGTACTTCCTTAATAATTAATTTACTTTTGATCTGTATTTTATTTCAGTTCTTATTTAATACCTAAACTCATTTACCTTTTATTTGAACTTATCACTCTCCTCTGCAGAAACCAACCGTTTCTACTCTACTACTGATCACAATCGCTCCACTCAAAACCACGGCGAAGACCTCCACTGACAACCAAACTGTCAAACTGCCCAGGATCAGGATCCGTATTAACCCAGGAAAAACTAGTTTGCATCAGAAATCAGCCCACACAGCCTCCTCACAGCATGGATCCAAACAGACCCCAGTCGTAGTTGTTTCTCTTCAATATTCAATCCAAACCACTCTCCTCAATTGACAAACCCCATAAACATGCTCACGTTACCAACGGATTCCCTGCGACTCTCCTTCCAGATAAATAGCTCGTTGTAATCCAACTCGATCGACGCACAATGTCAAATGTAATTCCACAATAAACTTATTAGTATTTCTTTTTTTATTTTCTTATGTAGATTAGCACTGCTTTAGTTAAATATTCTCACCATATTCTTTGTCTCCCTCCATTTAGTATGCGCCCATCGTCTAATTTCTATTTACAAAAATCGGTTACATCATTTTATATTAAAATTTGTTATATCAATAATAAAAAGAAACTCTTTAACGATATTGCTTATTTTGTCCATCCAACACTCTATAAAAGCTTTATTTTGATTTCTACCCACTATGTGCAGTAGTCTATCTCGAAAAAGTATTGGTCATCATTTTCCAATTTCATATTTAGATATTACATTAAGTTAGAATCCTTCTCTTTCTCAATCAGCCCTGTTTCTCAATCAGCCTCATATTATTAAATTATAAATTCTATTTTCTTTCTTTACTAAATGCATATTAATAATTTAAGTACCCAATTCATATTCAAATTGATCTTTATAATATTTAATTACTGTAATCTTTTTATCCTATTTAAACTGTAATCTTTTCATCCTATTTAAACTGATTTTTATTATCCATATCATAACAGTATATCAATTCAACACGGAAAGATCATTTCCCTCTGTAATTGATACACATATAAAAATTATTTAGTAAACCAATATCCGAGAACGCTAGAAATATATTCAAATATTTTTTTTAAGTTACTCCTCCATGGAGTGTAGCACCCCAAAAGTCCAAAGCAGTGAGGTTTTGCGCAACGAGGTAATTCCGCCTGCATTTGACCTCAACCCCAAACTTTTTTAAAATCTTTTGAAAACTGTCCGAGCCGTAATCACTTATTTAGGCGTTATTTTACGTTAAAAGCATACTTTTTGAATTAGGGAATCATTCATCCAAGACACATCTACAGCAATGCACGTATTACAACGTTAAACTACTGACTTTTAGGAATACCACACAAACCAGAAGCTTTTGCCAAATTCTAAATAAACAGTATAATAAAACACTCAATTTCTATTATTTTTATGTATAATACTAGCTGAAAGCGCCCCCTGTCCATCTAATGTAGCAAACCAACAAATCCCGAAATATTTTTCTCATAGAAGCTAAGAAATCGAGGAATGTGTAACTGAAAATCCCAAACACCAAAAGAAACCAAATATTAAAATTTTTAGATTTTATCTGCAATAAGAACCTGCAGACTAAATAATTTTTCTACTTTTCTTATCTTTGAAAAATAGCTAGACAATAAAGCTTTTTTTAATAACGACAGCGTAGCTAGCTGCTTTACTTTTAGAAAGCAACTAGTAGTGAAGTTAAACGTAGCGTTCCCACCCTTTATTAAAGCATTTATTTGTATTTTAGCGCCCTAGTGTCCCGCGATCTAGTGGCGGGCGCCCTGGCGTCCTCGAGCCTTCGAGTCTTTGCGTCTAGTGACCCGCGCCTATGTGGCCGCGCCCTAATGTCCAGACCCGCTTTAAGAGTCCCCACAGCTGGCATGTCGGAGTTGTATCAAGGAGGCCTTGGCAGTAGTTAAAAAACTGTTTTCATGTAAAGTATCTTTTCTATTTTGAACACGGCAAAACATAATTAAGAAAAGTTGTTCAAAATATGATAAAATGATAGCCACATGCAAAATTTCAGAAATATCGAATGACTATGAAACCATGTTTATTACGAGGAATTGTACTGCTTTATCTCACACACACCGTTTCATAAATGTCAGCCAATATTTCTGAAATTGTAGCGGGCTATAATTTTACACTCTGAACAAATTTGTCTAATAAAATTTTTCTGTCATTCTTTCTAATTAACACTCGATTTCTTCTTCTGCTTCTTGCTCCAAAAAACTACGTCGCCAGCACCTCAGACACGGTGACTTTTAAAGGGGCTACATAAAGGACTATATAAGGTTTTTTGAGGTTCTCCTTAAATTTTATCTAATATGCCTGGGCTAAAACAAACTTCATATTTTAATATGACAATAACAAGAGCATACAAAATTTTTGTGTGCCTAGATTTAATTCAGCCTTATCTATCGTGGACGTTCAGTGACTTGCAATACAGTGTGATAAGGCGCACGGTAAACAAAGTCACAGTCATGCTGAATAGAGTTGGGGGATTCCCAGCCTGTTACTCTCGTAGATATGAAAGATTACAAAAATATAATATTGTAATTGATAAAAGATATATATGAAATAAAAAGAAACAAAATTCTCGTACAGTTAAAATTAAATTAATACAGCAGTGGCGACAAACTAACTTAAACTTTAAACTAGTGATGAGCTTATTCGAATGAAAAATAACCGGTTATCCGGTTATTGAAATAACCTCTGTAACTCTGTTTTCGTTCCAAGTATTCGAATGAAAAATAACCTCATCGTGATACGTACTACGTGCCGTATCTCAGCGACCTGCAAGTGATCGAAATTCTGTAAATAATACGTCATTCATAACCATAAGCAAGGCAGATTGTACTGATTGACCCAAGTGAGGCTCGCGGCTGCTTGTTGATGTTATTAACACATTTGAGACTCCCAGTCGACCGGTTAAATTTATGGGGCCGTTCCTATTAAAGATAACCCTCTGCTGAGCATGAGATTTGCCGAAGCTGTGTTGGTATTAATTTATAGCGGCCTAAATTTTTGCTTCGAAACGCGGTTGATTATGCCTAATAAGGGATAAACAGAAAGCGAAATAAGATATAAGATTTTCCAATATCGTAACAGATTTATATTTAATTTTTAATAACGGAGCAGTCGATGCCCATCCGTCGTCATATGATATGAACGTGGGACAAGAAGTGGATTTCGATGTTTAAAATTTTAAGTGTGCGTCCTTAGAACCGCGGCAGGCTGAACGTAGATAAATTATGGATTCTAAAATATACCGGTATGATGTGCAAGCGAAAAGGGAAGGGTGGCTACTAGAGAATTTTAGGAACTAAAAATAGATTCAATAGATACTTTGTATTCGCATATTTATAATTTCTTAATGATTAGTATTGATATAGATATTCTCAATGGTTTAAACTTCTTAGAAATCAAATAAAAATCATTTATACAATTATTATAATTAACGATTAACTGAGTTCCTCTGCTATCTGCAAGTTACGATGCCGATGCAGATGACGGTGAACCGCTAACCGGCAAACCGCCAACCGGCAAACCGGCGAAATCGAAACGAATCGAGAGCCAAAATTTATTCGAATGATTATTCAAATAATCATTCGATTATTAATATCATTCGAATGCAAATAATTCGGTTATGAAAATTGTCCGGTTATGCCCATCACTACTTTAAACGACTATTGAAGCGGGTTCACTGATTGCACATATCACATATGCATTCACTGCTTTGGGCTCATCGCTGGTACAGTGGCCAATTGCCAATTGCAACTTGTTCCACTATTATAGCATTTTTTGCACTACTAGTCTCAGAACGCACCGTTATTGGCCTATCTTTAGGTCGTGAAGTTGATTTTCTCTACCACAGGAGAGGTAAAATAAACAATTTTCACCGTGGTAACTAATAAATTGCTAAGTTGCCAAATATGACTATTTTAATTTTGACGTTTTAAAGAGCTGTATTGTCAGGTTGACAGTTAAGATATTTTTGAAATTTGTTGGGAATTTAGGCATTAAGCCGTTTGACAGTGCAAAATATAGTATACCGGGTGACAGTGATACTAGGGCCATGCTTATATCTTCTTTATTTACGAATCGATCTGGATAAAATTTTATACCAAGATACTAGACATAATTTCTGATTGGTCGATAGATATAGTCAAAATGGCTGACTTCCGGTTTTATCGGAAATGATACCAACTTTGATTTTTTAAATGGAATACCCTGTATATTTTATGTTTTTATAAATCTACGTGTCCAACTACATATAATAGTCTTGCCAAATTTCAATTTTAAAAAAAATCATTTTTATTTTTTACCATAGAAGGCCTTGACTTGGAAAAATCTATTCTAATTGACTCTAGCAACTCTTAATAATAGCTATTTTATCAATAAGGTCAATAACAAACCTTTAATAAAAGAATATAGTTTGCTAAACTCGTTTTTTAAGAAAAAGTCACTTTTTTTTAATGGCACCTACTAAGGGCCATCTTGCCATTAGATAGAAAATGTAATTACCAATCTAACGATATGCATCATACACAACTTTATCTTTATCTGAAACTGAAACTTAATTAATTAATTATTTTTTTAAGCATTATCTGTCCATATTGTCCATATTAACATGTCTGCACTAGCTTTTGAGCGCACCATGTAGGATGTAGGGTAGGTGGTCTTATTCTAATTAAAATAATGTTTAAATTTTTGAAAAATTGTACTTAAAAAAATTACAAAAGAATAAACACAACGTCTTTAATACAGAAAGCGTGCCGCAAGAAAAACAACTTTTGCTGGATTAAATTATAGTTGAAGTCTTCAAAATTATCTACAAAATAGGTAAAAATATCTTAATGTTGCTAATAATACTGAAACACTTAGCAATGCGAATCACATAAATTTGGAAATTAAGAAAAACATTGCAGCCAGTGGGATACGAACTCGCGTTCACTGATGACTGCATATGCTTATCGTTGCGTTATAAATGGTGTAGTGGGGTTCCGATTTTGAGGAAATGCGATACCGATGAACTGGCGACGCAGAGACACAGGTACACCACATACAGTGTGTCTCACTTTAGACGGCACCACCCCAGTATTTTTTTTATATACCAGATCTGACAGGGAGGTATGACGTTTTTGAAATGAGTATAGCAAAGCAGTGGGGGAGATTAATGTTTTTGCAATGGGGGGTATGTAATTGGTGGTAGATGCCATTTCAGTTGCCGTTAGGTATTGTTCTGTGATTGCCATGGAGCAGTGGACAGTAGGTCATCGTGTGTTTGCACATTTATTGAAACCGGTCGTTCCGTGGTTGCCACACAACACAGGTTTCGAATTCATTTTAATGTTGGAACATCACGGTCGTGTTCCTACACATGATTAGTACAGTCGTACAGTCAGGACTCCTGAAAACTTTTTAACTCGTTTAAGGCAGTGCTTGCAAAAGGATGGCCACCACTTAGATGACGTTATTTTTTGCTCTTAAGTTAAACTTCTTTATGTTTTTTATGTAATAACAAAATGGCATTATATAAACAATCTTTGGAAAAAATGAAAATAAAATTTTGTTTAAAACAAAATGATTTATTGATTTTTGAAAATCGTCATACTTCCCTGCCGGACCCTGTATTATCGATTTAAAAAAATTCCTTTTTTCTGATTATACCTCTCACTAAATTCTACCCTAGTATGTTACTTTCCCTTCACGGTAAAATGCTAGCCTACTGCGATTTAAAATAAACAGCAAAATGGGAGAAGTTGTATTAGGGATTTTTTTATCAAAAAATCTTGTTAATAATAGTTATTCAGAATCGTCCAAATAAGCTAAATGCGAAATTTCATTAAAAACAAAAGATTTTGAAAATCTCTCAAAAAAATTAAATAGCGAATATGGGATGCATGATCTTCCAGTTTGATTACGGCGGGAAAGTACTATTAATTATGCAGTTGTGGTTAGGGAATGGTTAAATGAGAATTTTCCAGGAAGATGAATGGGTCGTAACAGTCCCCTAATCACATGGCGACAATTTTCAACATTTTTGTTTTTAATGAAATTTCGGATTTAGCTTATTTGAACGATTCTGAACAACTTTTATTAACAAGATTTTTTGATAAAAAAATCTCTAATACGACTTTTCCAACTTTATTTATTTTAAATCGCAGAAGGCTAGCATTTTACTATGAAGGGAAAGTAACATACCCTAAAAGTAGAATTTAGTGAGGGGTATAATCAGAAAAAAGCATTTTTTAAATCGAGAATATATAAAAAAATACTGGAGTGGTGCCGTCTAAAGTGAGACACACTGTATATACAGATTTGTAAAATGTTCTACTGACTACATAATACTTTGAACTTTTTTTTAATTAGAAAAGTGTTTTATAATTTTGTTTTCTGTTCTTATTTTATTAGTGTTGTATTATTTTAACATTTAGTTGTTTATTTTTAAAACTTTTGAATTAAAAATGTTGTAGATATTTTTGAATATCCGTAAATAAATGTAATAGACGTACAGTAACATTAGTATTTTTGTCACATGTATCGTTAGTGTACTGGGGGGCGCAAAAATTTTGGCTTGCCTACAATAAAAGTTTGCCTAGTTACGGCCCTGTCAACAAACATTTGTCTCTTTATAGCTGGCTGGGCAACTTATGTTTTTTGGGTTACTCTTTTTTAGTTACACCAATGTTTCCGACCAGTAGGTTAATAAGATCGGAAGGATGCATTGATTGAACATGTTTTTTTAAGCGTAGTTGGTGTACTAGATTTCTTTCAGTATACGTTTCAGTTTACCAAATGCACTCCAACCTTATCTTATCCTCCGTTTTTTTATATTATTAGTATTTGTATTCATTTTAATATACATTATTGCAATCTTGTAGATATTATTAAGTTGCAATAGGTATTTTCTGTTGATTCTGCTATTTTTTAAATAAATTTTAGAATTGCCCATATTTCAATTGAATTGATACCTTTCTCGTATTCTATGTATGCCAAGTTTATAGAGATTTACGTACTCGTATAAACCATTCACTAGGTTTCTTCTTCTTAGTAGGCTGTTATATTTTTTATTAAGTTGCATGCATGAATTGTGATAGAAGTCAAACTGTGACATGAAAAAACTATGACATTTTTCACAACTGCTTCTTGACATTGTTGCAATTTTAATGTTAAAATGCCGAATATTTTACGGAAGGAAACTAAACTTTAACTGCCAACAATGGACGCCTTCAAAAATCATAACCACAAATTAAACTCAACATAGCTCAATTTTGTCAGGTCTAATTATTTCGCATGCGTACCAAAGGGAGGCGAAAATATCGTGATTAGATTATATATTGTATTCATTCCATTTTTCCAGTAACATATCCATTGTTTGTACGTGGTCACGCGTACTAAATCCGCTGCAGAAACCAGCTTGTTCTCTTGATTGATTTCAACTAAAATTCCGCCTTCTTCCGTGGCTTTATTGTTTATAGAACTTCTAAAATGTTTTTACCTTTATTCGTGTTACGGCCCGAAAGTTGTTACAGCAAGAATTCAACTTTACGACATGAACACAGTTTGTTACAATCAAAACTCGATATTATGACAATAAAGATCACACATTGGGGTAGCCACTTAAATCCGGTATGGTCTAAATCGGTCGTTAAGACACTTCAGCAAACAAAAACCTAAAGCTCACCCTAATTATGTCTCAACAGTCCTGTAACAGGAAGTTGACCAGCTAACACTCAGTGGGAGGGGGGTTCAATTCGATACAACGTAGCTTAGGGCATGATGCTGTTACAATGGTTGTTAATCGTAAACAAAATAAAATTGGGAAATAGCCGCCACGGATTTTTAATGGAATAACAAGGGTTGTTCTCGTGGAAATTCGAAATAATAGAAGTTTTGGTGCTAGAAGTGTGAGACGTCCCAGCCTGAATATTCTCCGATCTACCTTTGTGGTGGTTTACTTGCATCTGCCGAGACACCTTACAAACACAAAACACCAAAGGAAAGTACACATAAATGGAATGCTCACATGCAAATAACAGAAATAAAAGGCATTTGCTGTTGGACAATAAACCATTATTATTATTATTATTATTATTAAATTGAATCTATTAACTCTAAATATGCATGTAAATATTGGATATTGAATAGAACGAAAGGGGTTAGTAATCTTAATTAAGTAATTATTAAACTGATTATAAAACAAAGGGTTTCCCGTTGCGTCCAAAAGAACAACTGTGTATTTCCCCATGTTACATGTGAATTTAGTTCACGCCACCAGTCTATAAATAGCCGAGGTAACAATTAAAATGCGTCATTAAATGTTTGTGAGCTCGTATCACTGTATAAATTAAGTCACAATATCTGTTTTTAGTGCCCAGTCGATACGTTTTATTAAAGTACGATGCAACTGGCATTTCCCACAGCGAACAGTACCCTTCCAAAAGAAATTTCATAGATGGGATCGGCTCCTCAAATATTAATTACAATTCCCTTGATGTGTAAAGCGACGAAGGTCTGAACACTTGTAGATGGGCGCAGCGCACGGGTCTTCACAATGGCGAGCATCGAAGGGGTGCCTTTAACGACCAGTACCACCTAATAATTGAGCACGAAGAACGTTTCTTTCATGTAGAAATCCACCAGTAGCGTTTCAACGGTACAACAATGAAAGGCTTGTTGGCTTTAAACACTGTACGTGGCTCCGCCTTAGGAAACTACATATTCTACCTATTGATCGTAGCTTCAGACGACGAATAATGCCAATGAAACGTAAACCTAACACAACGAAATAAAGAACTCAACAGGCCTCCAGCAGCCTTTTAAGCAAAATTCACGGTTGCACTATATTGCTATTGCATCAGATTGTGCAATCCCTACCTGCGGGCAACTATGAGATCACCTCGTCAAACCAGTGCCAATCATGACGCAATCCGCAAGGCATACCGACTTCCTCTCTGAGTGAACAACTAAAGCACTTAAAGGAAGCGGCACGAAACGAAACGGTAAATATAGGAATCTCTACAGGGTGATAGAACAGATCTGACTTCGATAGCAAACTGCAATTTCATAACATAAGCACAACAGATGTCGCTAGCTATTTGTATCTGACTGAAATTCTGCCTGAATGAACTGACATGAGGCGGGAAAACATCGGTATTTGAAATGGAAAAAATGGAAAATGCGAAAATTCAAAAAGGGCGACGGACACCCAAGTCGTCTTAAGAAAGTGTTGTTTCGAATTTCCGCCCAATTTGTCGTAGGTCCGGCAATTTAGGACGACGTCGAGAACTTCAGGTTGCCACAGTTTTTAGTGACTTAATTGCGTGTTCGCATACTTTTCTTTCGAGGATTTTCCATACACAGCTTTAGAGTGCCGCATTATCGATTTTACCTTCGTAGCTATGTGACGTGTTTTATTCGGGGGTTTCGAGTCTCTCTTTCGAATAAAATTATCGATTATAGGACAGGTTTGGTCTGATTAGTTCGGTGGATCACTGCTCCCGTGTGAGTACTTCAGGATATGGTAGCATTTTGGAAGCAAAACATCTACCGGCCGTCTACGGTCTGAGGTAGGAGTCCACTTGGTTTAATGCTGTCGAATTTATTTTTAGGCCTTTTTGATTTTTCTGTTTATTTACTATTTTCTTCTATTTTGTTCGATTCATTTTTGATTATGCTTTACTGTTGCGATCCATCTGCGTTAATTATTGGTTTATTGGATTATGGAAATTACTCATCGGCGATGTAACATTTTCAAGTGAAATTTGCATATACAGGAGACGACGATATTAGCAGCTTTCTGACTTCACTTGGTTGATATTGGTTTTTATGGGATGTGCGCGTTCTGAAAGTGGTTTTTGTGTGAACGTTTTTATCTATTCCCATGGTACATTTATCTTGCGAGTGTACGAGCATATAGTCTCTGTCGTTTGTGACTTTGTTTAGCACAGTAACAGCTCGCACTATTTTGTTTGTGCGTGGATGGAAGGATATAATCTATTTCGTTCATTGGTTTTTTTTTATTTGAACTTGTATTCAAGACGTACATGTTGCGTTGTTTCATTTTAGTTATTTTCTTGTTTAACGCCCAACTTGGCGTTAAAGTCACCGATTACCGTTGTACATTCCCATTGTTAATTCTTTGTAAAACTGTTCAGTTTTATGCGGGCTCCAACCTTACTCATGCTTAATATGTCGCACTTCATTTGATCTTACGTTATATGTTGTAATAAATAGTTTACTTTTTTCACAGCCCTTCTCTTTGCACTTGCAGTCTTGACTTGGTAGTCTATAGTAGCACATGGATTCCTAGCATCATCTGTCTTACCACAACAATGATCACTACCTTGATCAGGATTTAATAACCATCTGGGTTTAACCACAAAACACCACCCAGGCCGGGCGGCTTGGTGGGTGCATTTTTTTTTCAAGTTTGGATAATAACGCTTCTCTGATGGCAGTCCCCATCTTGCTAGTTTCGGTCCACCCGAGTATTTAATCTACCCGGCACCTGCTATATCTAGCAGAGTTTTCCCTATCCGCCACCTGGGCAGGCGCTCGATGGGGGATATAGCAACCCTACACGAGAAAGATCTAATAGCTAATATGTAAAACTAATTATGTAAAGGTAAGTAGATTGCAGTTTAGTATTTTTTTTAAAGAATTTTCATTTGACCATGGCTAGAAACAGGAGCTCACATTTTAATTAATGTACTTTAAAGTTTTTATTAACGTTCATTTTGTTTTGTCGTGATCCACATTCATAATTCTATCGTTTTCTAGTTGTGGGTCTGATTCTTTTAAAGAAATTGTAAGAAATGGTATCAACATAGTTTCAAATGTTCAATGCATTTTTCCAAATGCCCGGGGTGCAAGTCGAAAGTGATAAATTGGCAACCCTATTTTTAGATGAGGGATGTGAATTTATATTTGTTATGGTTCTTACAAATACCCCATATCACTGCACTATGATTGCATAGACAATAATATGGAGATTTTAATTAAATTCCATAATTGCCTTTTGTGAGCTATTTTTGCATTTGTTGTTGTTGAAGAAAAATGTGGGTGGTCTATTTAAACAGATTAAGTGATAGGCGCAATGTCTAAGCAGATAGTAATTGATATTCTACCCACTATTGAAAACGTGTCATTTATTGTCGCGTGATAGTTAATGTTATTATGTAGAAGTGAGTCACATACTACTAAAAACCTTGAAGTGCAATCCATCCTTTTACTTTCGGCAATTCATAAGAAAAATTATTTTGTCTAATATAACATGTTTTTGTTAATATCGAATTTTTCTATTGTTCACAATCTTGTATTTGCACCTCACTGATCTTAAAATCCAAAATAAAGTTGACCTCCCTTCATTCCCGGCTTTTTAAAATGCAAATTACAAATTATCCTTTAAAGTTCTTCCTCAAAAGCAGAATTAGAGAATGTGTTGGTTTTTACCCCGTCATAATTCTTTGTTGTCCCTCATCATTTCCTTTAGTATATGTACAGCTGATTGCAAATAAAACTGGGACAGCTAATATGTAATATTGTAATATGAAGTACAATAACATATTAAATACTCGTAATTATGTTCCTTTTCTTATGCTTCTATCTTGCATAATATTGTATGTATTCACCTACGGAAATATAAGTTAGATAAAGTTTCACACGTTATTAAAAACGCAAAAAGTAGTCTCAAGACTTGTCCCACTTTTATTTGCAATCAGCTGTACGAGGGAAGCGCCAAAATTTCCCGGCCTGATATAGATCCAGATAGCGCAGCCTGTCAAAATGTTGGTAACACATTGGTTTAAGTCTTATTGCCTTGGAAAGCCTTGGAAAAAACAAAAATGGATTTTATGTCAATTAGTTTTCTTATAACTGACACTTGTTCATCACGATGTCAGAAGTCACGAAAATAGAGTATCGAGCTGTTATCAAATTCCTTACTCGAGAAGGTATTTCTCATCAAAGCATCAAAGATCGGCTGGATGGGGTGTACGGGGTAAATTCCCCGTCTTATTCTGTGGTAAAAGATTGGTTAAAACGGTTTCGAATGGGGCAGGAATCCTTGGAAGATGACGCAAGAACAGGAAGGACTTTGGAGTGGTGAGGGACGACAAGATTGCCCTTGTTGAGGATCTCGTATTAAGCGATCGACGCTTGAAGGTGAAAGAAATATCAAAAATGTCGGGGCTTTCAGATACAAGCGTACGCCCAATGCTCCACGATCATTTAGGCATGAATAAAATTAGTGTAAGGTGGGTGTCTAAACATCTCTCAGCAGTTCAGCGCCAGTGTCGTGTTGAATGTGCTCGATCCTTTTTGGAGCTCTGTGGAGAAAACCCTGTGGATGCGTTGAAGACAATTGTCACAGGGGATGAAACTATGGTTCTTTACTATGATCCTTTGTCCAAAAGGGAGTCGATGGAATGGAGACGAAAAGGAGAAGCACCGTCAAGAAAGTTCAGGGTCCATCAGTCGACAAAAAAGGTGATGGCTACGATTTTTTGGGATTGGGAGGGCATTCTTCTCATAGACTTTAAAGAACGCAATGCCACAGTCAACGGGGCATATTAAGCAGCACTCCTGCACAAATTACGACAAAACATTCGGGAGAAAAGACGTGGGAAACTAACCAGAGGCGTGCGTTTGCTGCACGATAATGCATCCGTGCACACTGCTTGAATTGCACAAGCCGCAGTTCGTGATTGCGGTTTCGAACAAATCGATCACCCTCCTTATAGTCCAGATATGGCCCCCAGTGACTATTACCTGTTTGGAGATTTGAAAAAGAACTTTCGCGGTCGCCATTTCAGTGACGATGGAGAGGTAAAGGCTGCAGTTTGGGCACATTTTGAAGACAAACCGAAGGAATATTTTTTTAAGGGTATTGAATTGTTGCTGAAGCGATGTAATAAGTGCATTGATGTCAGGGGGAATATATTGAAAAATAAAATTTAATTGTGACTCTACCTCGTGTCTTTCATAGTCAGGCCGGGAAATTTTTTCGCTTCCCTCGTATTCCTTGGGTCCCCATCTCCACTAACCATTGTTTTTGGTTTTTAACTATGCTTGGTGATCTACCTGTCTTTTACGTTTATCTGTGTAATTCATTTTTCCTTTTGCCACCCTCAATTTAGAATCTTTATTCATAATTATAATTTTACAAACATTTGCGCATGTGTTCCAAGGCGTGCAGAAATCTGCAACATGTCTTGCCTACCCAATCTAAGCTAATCGAATCAACAGTTAAAAAACAAAAATATAAAAAAATTAGATTTTACTTGAAAATTATATTTAAAATTTGCCCTTGAATAATTATTATAAAAAATCCCATAGAAAAATTACATTTAAAAAGAATTTCTCTTGAAAATTTCATTTAAAACCTTACGTTTTAAAAATGCACCCTGGAAAACTACGTTAAAAAGATCTATAAGAAAAGTTATACTCAAGAAATTTCTCTTAAAAAATTTATTGTGCCAAATTATTCCAATAAAAACTTTAATTGAAATTTAATTGGACTCGATACTTACTCGAATAACGAACTAAACCATTCATTATTCAGTTCAAGTTTTGTACTAAAATGACAAATTCTTCAGTCTGTCGTTACTTATAATATGCACATGAAGACCAAAAGAAGTTACAGACAGCATCCTGTAACAGTAAAGTGTATGACGTTGCCGTTGGATGGCGCTGAAGGTAGCAAGCCCGATTGTGGACGAAGCAAGTCCAATCAGTGCTGATATAACGTCACGGACACATGCAGCTTCCATAGTATTTATAAAGGGTGTCTAAAAAACTGGCCAAAAATGCTTTGACTAAATGTTTGTAAACATTCCGTAGGGCTTAGCTTATAGCATTTGGAGCTGTCAAGTGTAATCATGTGTAAGCATCGTAAGTGTCATAATTTAATAATTACAAGATTATGTTTATTATCTACCAAGTGAAAATAAAACCATCTTTTGACCTCTAACCGTGGTTTGTTGCTCAGCTAAATGTCGCATATTATGCAAGACATGCGCTAGCAAAACTTTCAAAAGCAATCTTGACCGGTTTTTTTCAGTCACCTATATATGACGTAATAGTCTCCGATTTACTATATTGTATTTTGCAAACCTTTTGAGCTCTTCAATTCATACACTTCTCTCGCAAGCGTTTTGAAAATTTTAGCAACAAAAATATTTTTTTTTTTTATAGAAATGATAGTGGCAGATTACATTTTAATTTTAAATCTAACACATTTTTCTCTTGCAAAGGACTTAAGTAGCGATCCAAACTTACTCACATGTTAAAAATGTACTTAAATCTTGAATTTGTTTTTAAACATAATTACTTTTGTTTGAACACATTGAAAGAACTTCTATAGTTCTGTACTAAAGTTTAGAAAAATACAATTGGAGTAGGTAAAAATAAACTATATAAATAGAACAGTTTTCTTGCATAACATGTAATAATAAACTTAAACAAAATTACAATATTCAATAATTAACAAACAGCAAATGATTAAACAACTAACTCGGATGGCAATACACATTCAACAGGTCCAATAATTCACACGTAAAAGAAACTTGCAATATTTTAAAGCTAAACATCTACCAACAGTATACTACTTTAGTTAATAGTATCGAAATGCCTGGATAACGTAAAATACAACAAACTCTGCTTGGCAGTATTTTCATGTTGGCTAGTTAAGTTTATAATACTGTAGCTCAAGCCCCCACGTTGTGGGCGTCAAATTGTAGCAAGGCATCTCCTACTCTGTCACTTAAGCCCCACGTTGGGCACCAAATTGTAATGTTGTGGTTTGAAGCCTCGCCGTTTTATAAATCAATTTTGCCCATTATTATTGTCAGCTAGCTCCTCAATACCAATGAGATCCCTCTTATTTTACTTACCTCAGCTCGTGTGGTTAGGGAGAGTCCCTTGTAATGAACCAAAAAGTTTGATGTGTGCTTATGCTAGGTTTTAAATGTTGGCTCCAAGTAACTACTCAAATAAAAAGCCAATTTGTTTACATACAAATTAACAACAAATAGCTATATTTCCTGTAACAGACAACGCTAACTAATAATATACCTAAATACTAAACCACCAAACGAATAGCTGTTTCTACTCTTACTTACATGGACAACAATGCCAATCTACCCGCAAAAATGTGTGTCTACTACGTATCTATTTTAACGAATTCCAGTTACGAAATACCTGGATCCGCCCTTGCAGGTTTATCCAGCGATGTCATCACTATTGCGTTACTTGATGACGCAACCGCTTTCTTTGTTGTCGGGTTGAACCATTGAATCGACAAACAGCAACGTGTGCAGGACTTCGACCGTCTTTGCGCAGCTAAACGGCCGCTATTTCAAAACTCTTAATGCTCTCGAAGTTCGCAGGAATGCTCGCTTTTAGCCGATGCTGGTCTACACCGCAAAAGCTAGGTCGCCAGGTGTGCACTTGTGACCGCACCCTAAGCACCCCTTCACTCTCCGAGAACTTCAAGTCGACACTGACGCTCTCGCTGGAAAACCCGACTTCTTCCTGTACTGTTATGCAGCATGCTCATCCGCATATTGGCGCGAAATCCACAAACACATTAGCGCGCGTTTAACTTATACTCACTTGTCTAAATAGAATTCTTGAAGTCTACGAATAAACAACAAATAACATACATATACAAATCGGCTTTGTATTGATATGCTATTCTGAACAACCTCAGGCGAGCCAGGTCAAGTTCCCGTTACAGGTTTTAATTACAAAAACATTCCACTGCATTTGGAAACCAGTAGGTTTGTAAAGTTTTGTCAAATAATGTATATGTACTCTATACTATGAACTTATATACAATTTTGCCTGAAATTGTAAACTTTGACAGTGGTTGAACAGGGCAAAAATTTAATAAATTCGTTAAAACCCCTCACCACACAAATATTTAACAACTGCTAAATACGTATTTCGACAGCCAAGCTGTCATCATCAGTAGCTACGAAAAACTTACACAGCAAAATGGCAACAATATGCTCGTGACCAAATCACAAATGGAAGTGGGCGATTCCTGCGCATTTTACAGTTATTTATACTGTCTGACCCGGAGGGCGTGGCCGAGGGCCAAATAACATGACCGACGGTCAATATAACTTCAATCAATCATACAAGATGGAGGACGGTATAGGTCCACCATCTTTGTTCAAAAGTTTATTATCTCGGTTCTTAAAAATGGCCAAGCTTTCAAAAGAATTTAGTTGCTTTGTTGAAGTTAACGCCTTTACAATTTTTAGGTCATCCTCTTTTATACTATGACCCGTTTCGTAAATATGTTGGGCAATACTCGATTTTTCGAATCTGTTGAATCTAAAATGAGCTAAAAGCTTTTTATACCTAGTACCAAAACTACGACGTGTTTGCCCAATATATTTAGAATCACAATGAGAACATTTAATTTCGTAAATTCCAGATCTCAATAGTCCTCAGTTTGTCTTTTGGATTTCCCAACAAATTTATAATATTGTTGTTTGAACCATACACAACTTTATGGCCTGATTCTTTAAAAATGTTTGTAGGCCCTTTGTAGCCGGGTGAAACGGAATTTTGATGTACTTGAGTCCTTTACTTCTA
Source organism: Agriotes lineatus (assembly GCA_940337035.1). NCBI lineage: Eukaryota > Metazoa > Arthropoda > Insecta > Coleoptera > Elateridae > Agriotes > Agriotes lineatus. Next base: position 20,717 of record CALNHX010002370.1, on the reverse strand, counting down.
AGACAGACTTGTTTTTTGTTTCCTAATCAAATTGTCGATAATTTTAGAAGAGAAACAATTGTACACAGCGATGCTTTTTATGGTCTGAAGTTCAGTGGTATATGGATCTTTGTTTAAAGGAAAGGTTAACAGTCTATGCACTAAGAAATTTAGAGCAGCCATTTTGTGTTGAAAACAATGATTTGAATCCGCTAAAATGAATCTGTTTACATTGGTTTCTTTTCTATAAACATCGATTTCCAACTTATTTTTATTTCTTATTACTAAGGGCAAAAATTACTTTTCTCCAATACCTACTTGGAAAGCTGTATTTTACCTATCAAAATCTCCATGATCAAGTAACATTTTAATGATGAAGATGGATCAAGTGTTACACTATTCATTAGCGAATAAAATAGTCAATAATTGATAGCAACTAACAAAATACATACATGTTACCGTGGAAACTAGTACTCAACTAAGTAATATGATTACCTATTTAAAATTATTTAGTCAATTTGAAAACTTATTTATATAATTAATTGTAGGTGTAGGAAAAAAATGTATATGCCACACGTGAAAAGGAGATTTTCTCCATTCGGGGAAATTATCTCACTTGGCTTCTCTTATGTATAAAATCTCTCTTTACTCACTTGTACCATACATACATAATTTTTGTGTGACACATTCTTACAGAACATGCATAATATATGGCGATCCATTAATGAATCTTATTACCTTACTGAAATGAGTATTAAAAGTAGGCTTTATCCAACCATCGTAGATACAATGTTACTTAATTTATTAACTATTATTATTTCTTTAATTATAGAACCGCCATGGCAGCATCTCATCCAGAAAGTAATTGCCCGACTTACAATATCTTATTATTGGGGGAGACAGGCGTCGGAAAGTCCACTTTTATCAACGCTTTCGTGAATTATTTGGCATACGACAATCTGGCCGATGCTGAAAAGGAGGAGCTCACTTACTTAATTTCCACAAAATTTACTGTCACTGATGACGACTACAAGCCACGCACAATTGAGATAGGAACCAGCACAAATGAAAATCAAACCACAGGAGCTTCAGCTACGCAAAATCCCAAGAGCTATGTTTTTAATATTGGAAACGCCAATATCCGACTAATAGACACTCCCGGGGTGGGCGACACTCGAGGAGCGGACCAAGATAACATTAATTTTGACAAACTGCTACGCTACATCGGAGAACTCAAAGAACTTCATGCCATCTGCATTTTGCTAAAACCAAATGAAGCTAGAATAACAGTCATGTTCGAATACTGCATCAAGCAGTTGTTGTCTCGGTTGGAAAAGAGTGCTAGCCGAAATATATTATTTTTATTCACAAACAGCAGAGGTACGTTTTACCGTCCCGGAGAAACATTAACGTCGCTCCAGACACTTTTTGAGAAGACCCGAAGCCAGCCGCCCTATGTGGAGATTCCTCTCTCGAAAGCAAATGTGTTTTGCATCGACAACGAATCGTTTAGATTCCTTCTTATTCTGCGAAGTGGAATACATTTTTCTGAGGTAGAACGGAAAAACTTTATAGCGAGTTGGGAACAGTCATCTGACGAGTGCCTGAGGTGAGTTTATGTCTTTTTAAGTGCGTTATCATTGCTGTCAAGTCAAAATTTTACAATTTTGGAATAAGTTGATATACATAATACTAGCAGAATTTTGAATGCTGCATTGATTGCAATAGCTCATTTCACAATCGAGTCAGAACAGTTGTTTGATTACCTCGTGCTTCATAGTATCAACCCAATATCATATTCCAAACTATAGAGCAGGGGTGGCCAAACAGTCTTGTTTAAGTCGATCGCTGAATTATTTTATAGATAGAGCAAAATATGTGTAATATTATTAAGACTTTAGGTTGAAAAATAGGCTGTTTAGCGTTGAATCGGGGTCGCTTCACGTTTGGCTCAAGCAGTCTATCCGCGGCTGCAACAGCACACGTCTCCAATTAGCAGTTTTGATGCTTACAACTTTGGTACATAAGGTGACGTGGCATTCTGCAATTTCATTTGTTTGCATATTATTGTATTAATTGTTACTTGATTTAATCATTATTCCACCTTCCATTTATCGCGCAGTTGTGGGAGGGTGTTATGCATCATGCATTCGCCATTCTCTTTACTTCTGTCATTTGTTAGGGGGATTCCTCTAGTCGATGCACAGTTTTCTATATCATCTTTCCATGACTTGTGTGCTCTACCTCTAGATCTTGGTAGGTTATTTTTAAATTTTATATATCACTTGCTTTACGCGCTCTGATCGATGGCATGGCGATATTTTAGTTCTATTTGCCGTTGCGTCTTTCAAATGCACGCCACCGTCAGCTTTTACCACTCAGTCCTGCATAACACTTAGAGATGACCGGCTGTTTGGCATCTCATTCACCATGAGCGCAAATTGGGTGCATTCAAGGTTTTGTCGTTTTTTGTGAATTTCGAAGATGGAGCAGGCAACGAAGCAGACATGCGAGTGGAAACGATCCCTTTTAGGTAATATATTCATTTATTCGAATTAATTTTGGACTTCAAATTGTTTAAACATGTTGGACTCTCCTGTTATCGGAGATTAAGTGCTAACCTTCGATTGTGATCGGATTCTTGCATACGCACAACAGTACACACGTGGCCCTTCCGGATTTTCCATCCCGCTGTATAAACAACTCCGTGACTCAACGTTAATTGTCAAATTCTCGCATCTCTGTCGTCTAAGTGACCATCTCCGTGGGTCAGTTGTGTCCCAGGTTAGAATTTCCTTATCTTTGTCGTTTCGGCGAACATCGTGGTGACTTAATCATGTCCCAGGTCTACAGAAAGCCTTCATATCACACCAGACGAATCTTCAGAGAGCTGGAACCCTGTGAACTTCACTGCTTCAAAGCTGTAGACTTGCTTTGCCTTCATGTCGATATTGTTGGCACTGCATTACGTTATAATTATTGTCTTTTCTGAATAGCTTGTAACTAGCTTGTAGTTTCTGCACTTTATACTCCCCGTAGTAGCTAGAGCTTATCTACCTAGGTAAATCAAATGTTATCATTAGGTATGTTATTCGAGTGATCGCTCCAAGGACTCCAGTTTTAAGCTTCTCCCCATCAGGGAGGGCATTGAATATGGTCAATATACCTACAGGTTGAATTGTGACCAGACCAGTAGGTTTGATAAATTAGGGCAATTTTCTCAGATAATAAAAAATTGAATAGCGGTCAGCTCCAGCAGTATTTTCCTTTGTAGTCTTGTGTGTTCAGTGTACATTACTATTTGTACCATGTGTTTGCCTGTACTCTATACAACTACATGCAGGTTATTTTCTAAGCGGATTAAACGGTAATAACTGGAGACAAGGTGGACACGCGATTTTAACGACACCCCTATGCCAAAGTCGTTGCCTTCTGATTTAAGGCACGCCCATCATCTTTCGGGTTAGAATTCATAATCCAGTGGCGCCCAGCAGATTATTAATGTGTTTCAGTCTAGAAGCACATACACGCTTTCAGAATATACGACCCGCACGTTTGATACTGTAGCTAGTTGTGTGCATGATTACTTGTTGTAAATTCATTTGAGAATGTAACAGTCTTATTTTTAGTGGACTAGAGATCCATATCTCTGGAATTTCTGTATTCTACATCCTTATTAGGTGTCCTATGTTAAGAGTAGACACAAACATAGTTTTATACTCTCACTTCTTTGTTTCTTTAGATACCTCTCTTTTATTACCTAATGAAATAGTTGTCTAATACACAGTATGGCGTGTCTGCAGCATTACTTATGTTTGACTGTAGGGACTTCAATTGTGCATCTGCACTAATGAATGATTCTAAATATTTAAAGCTTCTTATTTATTCGATTTTTTCTCCTTATACTTTCACACTAACATACTGCTGGTGAACTGCTCCCTGCCTCACTTCTTTCTTTGATTTAATTTTTTTTGTACGTACTCTCGATTGCTTGGGCGAGTTGATAGTTTAGTTTTCAGTGTCCAAAATTATTTCTCTTGACACTATCCAAAACTTTATCGAGATCCAAGAAAAACAAACATAGCTTGGTGTAATTAAATACTTTTTTCTAAAATTTACCTTAGAGTGAACATTTAATCGAAGATGCTCTAAACCTGTGCTGCATTTCGTGTATTTGGTTGTACCTTAATATGAGAGAAAATGGTTACTTACTTGGTTAATTCTTCCTCTGTTATCGCATAAGCAGTGTCAAGAAATTTGTTACGAGGGGAAAGTAGGTCTCGATAGCAGAAATAGGTCTGTCTTTTCCCAAAACTCGTGCCCTTCGTAGTCTTATATTTTGTTTCAGATTTGCTATGTTTCTGAAGTAAATTGAAATCCATGTAGTGTTCAATGTTTATAGTTTAAAAAAATGCACTGTTGCGCACTAATAATTTTTATTGAGCTTTTAAGTAATATTTAATATTTACTTTCAACTTGTTGAAAAGTTCAATGTAGTACCTATAAAACGTGTTTTGCAGGATGCTTACGTACATTTCGAGTTTAACGCCCCATAAGGTGCAGGATACAATATCAGTGAATGAAGCTCGCCGTCTTATAGTGCAGCTGTCTCAACCTCTGGCCGATATTGCTGAAATGATACAAAAAAATATTACTGTGTTGCAGCGGAAAAATGAGGAGCTAGCTTATTGTAGTGACAACGTTGAACAGTTGAAGAAGAGTCTCCACATTCCCGTGATTACTCTAAAAATTGAAGAACTGTCACACCCAAGGACCGTTTGCACAGCACGGAAGTGTTGTCAAGCTTATCAGGTACGAATAAGTGGATGCCAAGTTTCTTTTGAATATAAAAGCATACCCCTTGCAAATTGCACAGGGGAAAAGTGGAGTAACAGATCAAGATACAATTTGTTTTCTTCTACTGATACAAGATTTTATTTTGAAATAATATGACATTGCTATAACATTATACAAAATAAATCAAAATTTTATGAAATACAATGATCTTGTAAAATTATTAAAAATGCTATGAAATCATTTACCTATACACAATAGTGAAGTTATTACGAGTTATCATAAACAAGCTGAATATGTTCTGAAATAATATAAAATTATTATGAATGATGATTTTTGAGGCTTTCTCGGCCATTGTCATTAAGTAACAAACGGAAGTCGTTTGTTACTTAACTATTATGAATTACTATCTGGAAATTATTTAGAATAATTGTTCGAAGAGTTATGGAATGCTGAAATTAATATGAAATTATAATAATAATGTTGTTTATTTAGCATATATAATTGCTACATTTATGTTTAACTCGATTCTAATATTTACATCGTTATAATACAAAGCATCAAAAAATTTTAAAAATTCTGCACAGTATCTAGCTAATTTTCACTTCGATACTTCTCCCTTAATCTAATTTTAAATATCCTTATGTCACCTACGTTACGAATATTATCATCTAGTTCATTGTACCTAATAAATCCTTTCACAAACACAGAATTGTAACCCACTCCCTTAATTGCAGTTTTGACGTAAAAGTTATTTTTTCCTCGGGTTTCATATCCATACATGTCCTTGCAGTACACTAGATATCGATCAAAATAAGATGGCATACTGCCCAAATGAATCTTATGTATAAAAACTAATGTCTGGTATTCCAGCAGCTGTCTTACATTCATCCAATCCAAACACTCTAACATATCACTTATTCTGGTATATCTATTACAGTTCAATATCATTCTCATACCTCTATTTTGCAGTTTTTGAAGTCTGTCTATTCCACTATTATTACTCACATACAGCACTGTACCGCAACAATAGAACATCGGCAAAATCAATGTATTATATAACATATATCGTGCATATCTTGTCAACACATTTTTTAGTATATATAGCACACCTAACCTCTTCCCTATTTTCCTAGATATATACTCGATATGATCGTTGAAATTAAGTTTATAATCTACCATCACTCCCAGATACTTCAGCACTTCTACAAACTGTACATTTATGTCCTCAATTTTAACAAATCGTTGATTGTCCACCGCATGTCTGTAATCGCCTTCACTAGTGACACACATAGCTTTTGTTTTACTAACATTTAATTTCAGTTTATTCATAGCAAACCACTCACTCAAAGTCTCCATTTCCTCATTGACAGTGTCAATTAGCTCATCCACATTGTTACCTTCCAAATAAATAATAGTATCGTCCGCAAAACAATGATATTTACACTTTTTCAAGTGCTCTCCCATATCGTTTATGTAAAGAGCGAACAATAAAGGCCCCAAAACACTTCCCTGTGGTACTCCCATCTTGACCTCCCGCGCTGTAGATTCTCGACTTCCATATCTGACCTTTTGTTTCCTATTCTCAAGATAGTTCCTAATCCATTCTATGCAGTTTCTTCCTATTCCATAAGCTGATAGTTTATCAATTAACCTTACTCTATCTACTGTCTCGAATGCTCTTTTCAAGTCCAGAAACACCACCACCACCGAAGCCTCCTTGTCCCTATACTCCTTCCATTCTGCAATTACACACTGCAAGGCAGTTTCGCAACTGTACTTTTCTCTAAATCCAGATTGAAATCGGGATAAGATATTATTTTCTCTGACATATTTTTCTATCTGTCCATAAATTACTTTCTCTAAAATCTTTTCAACAGCTGGCAGTGTATTCACAGGTCTGAACTCCTCACAAAGTGTTGTTTTGGCCACCTTGCGTATTGGTATCACCACTGACACCTTTAATTTTTCCGGCACTTTACATTCTTCTATCGATGAATTAATAATGTGGATTAATGGGTTCTTTAATTCGTCCCAGTAATTTTTGATAAATGCGACTGTTATCGCATCTGGACTGCTCTTATTGGATAAACTAAATACAATTTTTCTCAGTTCTTCCTCTTCTATCATTCTAAAATCATCCAATCTACAACCCCTGAAAGACAATACAGTCTGACATCCAGTCTGCCTTATTGTACCCACAATTTCTTCTATGCTGTCTATAAAGTAGTCATTGAATTTTTCAGCAATCACTGCAGCTTCATCATAAACAACTCCACCAAATTTCACCACGCCAATAGTATCATCTATATTTTTACATGTTATTTTCTTCAATGTTTTCCACATATTTTTTGTATTATATCTATTTTCATCAATTTTTGTCTCATAATATTTCCGTTTTTCTCTCTTTATCAACTGTACTGTTACATTCCTCCTTCTTCTGTACTCCTGCCAATCTACTTGTAAATTTGTTAGGGAACAACGTTTATAAGCCTTATTTTTGTTATTTGTTGCCTCTTTTATTTCATCATTAAACCAGCAACTACTATCGCTTAACACCACCTCTTTTTCCGGCATAATTACATTTCTCACCCTTTCAATTCTGTCCATAACATCATCGAGTTTTTCATTGATCTCTTTTTTCTTACATTTCCACTGAATATTAGAAAAAGCCTCTTTTGCTGCCTCTTCACTAACTACCAGTTTTCTAACTATTTTTTTGACATGTTTTGTTTTGACCGCCAGTTCACTACCTAATCTGATAGTTTTGTGCTTCGTATACCCAGGTTCATCCATGATACTAACCGACAGTTCACCAACATTAGTCACAACCAAATCTATCATTGTTCTGCTGTCTTTCAGTATGTGAGTATAGTCATTAACAATCTGCACCATACCAGCTTCTGCCACCCACTTTTTCAGTCTCTTTGTGTATGTATCCTGGCTAGATCTCCAGTCTATATTATAATCTCCCAGAATTACCACTCTCAAACCTGTCATAATCAGCCTCTCACCAAGTTCCTCAAAGAAATCCAGAAACTGAGCCTTCGAAGAGCTCGGCGAACGGTACACCGCAACCACTAACAAATCGTTCCCCATGCCACTTATTTTCAAAACAATTATCCAGTAATTTCCATCTACTGCATGTGTCTCCACAATTTGCCACCTCAGAGAAGAACTAACATAAATGAGCACTCCCCCTGTAAATCTGCTATCCGAGTCTACTCTAATTTCACTATAGTTAATTATTTTGATTTCACTGTCTTGAATATCCTTTGTTAAATGAGTTTCGCTTAGCACTAATATTGATGGTTTGTAAGTCTCAACAAAATACAAAATCTCGTCATGATGCGCGGTTACACTCTGTGCATTAAACATATAAATATTTCTTTTCTGTTCCCTATTATTTGGCGCTAGTCACATTTTATATTCTATTCTCTCCCTTCTTCTTTCAAGCTGTCGAATTAGTACACCACACTCCCTGTCAAAAGCTCTGTGCCCCACGTCTAGTTTCAAACCTAGTTTTTCATTGGCCCTCATACAATTTATACATTTCATTACCTCACTGCTGCAATCATTCTTTTTATGATCATCTCCTCCACATCTCGAGCATACTTGTTTATCCCTGCTTATGTTCCTACAATCAACCGCCTTATGGTTGTAGCCCAAACACTTAAAACACTGCACAATATCTATGCAGTCAAAAACTGCACAAACATTCCACCCTATTTTCAGTTTTCCTCGGTCCATTATCTTTTGGAACAATTCAGCATCTACCTCCAAAATAGCCGTAAATCCATTTTTTGCCTTTTTAACGACCTTGATTTCCAAATCACTGTCACTGCTGATATACGAGTTCTGCTCGATTAAGCACTGTTTCAGCTCCTCCCTAGATAATGCTTCCTCAATTCCGACCACCTTCAACCTTGGCTTCCATTTACTCACTTCTTTGACATCGTATTTTTGACCCAGTTTTTTTTTTCCACCTCATTCTTTAGTATCTGTCTATCTTTATCACTCTCACAACGCACCGCTATTCCACCATCTCTAATACCTCTTAATTTTTCCACCCCTATTCCCAATTTACATGGATCCACCACTGTCTTCACCTCGTCTTTGGTCGTTGCCCCATTTTGCCCGCCTTTCCCTTTCGGTCGTATCACCAGAGTTTGTGCTTGTCCATTCTTCAATCTATCCGCGTAACTGTCCTTTACCTTCATATGCTGCTTCTCCGCAACTTCTGTCTTAATGATAGCAACTTCCTCTGCAATTTCATCTACTATACATTATTATGAAATACAACAAAAGAAATAAAATTCTATTAAACTCTCCGTAAATACTATAAACTTTTCTTGAAATAATTACGAAGTGCGATGTAATTATGACATTTTAAGTTCTACAGGGTGTCCATTTAGAGCGCCACTTCTCGATTACGCCTTTACTTTTTTTCCGATAGAAAATTTGATTGAGGCGATTCTAATGGGGTTGAAAGGGGCACAAATTTAAAATTATTATGACGTATACAGTAGGGCGATTTTTTTGGGGGTAGTGAAAAAAAAGTTGTCTTATTATAAAATTATACAAAGAAAATGGGCTGCGTCAAATAAAATTTAGCCGCCTCCCTTCGCCCTAAAAGGTGATTTTTTTTAAAACAAGAAAATGCGCTCGTCGTTATGAAGTCAAGCTAAGTGCTGTATATAACACAGGACAAAAACTGGACAGGATACCTTGAATTTTAACCGTGCCCTTCAGCCTCAAAGATCCTTTCAGCGCTACCAGACATCAACTTTTTGTTAATGTGTGGCTCTTTGTTTAATTCGGAACCTGAAGATAAAGAAACGACTTTGTAATTAAAAAAAGGAACATACGGTTCTAATATGAACCAGAACTCACCACAAGGCCGTGACTGCAAATTGAGTTTCACTCACCCACCCTCTTCCCTTTTCAGAAGAATTTAGTAATTGTCTTTCGCTTTATAATGCTCAGCCTTATTTTAGAAAATGGGCAAATTTTTCCTGGCCTCAAACTTGGCTCTTGTGTAAACATCACCTGACATTTGTTGATGCCTCTGTAGCAAGTTTAACTGCCCTTTCTACAGTCTGCGTGTGCATGGGAACTTGTCCAGTTGAAGTTTTTCTTTACTTTAAAAGATTTTCAAGTGGTCTTCAGTCATGGTCATTATTAGAGGTGGCTTTAAAATGTTTGTTTGAGACTAGTCAATTAAGTTTTTATGGTCTTAGGCTTGGACGTTTAACTTTAGGGTTTTAAAAATGTTGCTAGTTTGAGACTGTATTCAAGGGCGTAGCCAGGATTCCAGTTAGAGGGGGGCAAACATTTACATACACAATTAACTACTATTATTTTTATAGTTTTATTTCATTTCTTACAAATAAAAAAATATATATAAGTCAAATTATCATCAGTTTTGGCAAATCTGCTGCAGATCTTTTTATCACCTCATCTTCTAGCTGCTTTCTTTTTTCTAGTATAATTTTTTGGCAGCTATTGTCCACTAAAACGGTTTTCTGACATTATTCTTTATCCTTCCAGGGATTGTACCACAGTTCCACCTGATTTTTAAAATTACATAAAATAACTGTGTATTTTGTACAGTTTTCAAGCGTCATTGCAGGTTTTCGAACTTTTTTGTCGGAACAGAACGCACACATACACACTTAGATATTGGAAGTGGAACAAAACGTGCTCATTCGATATTTGGAGTGTATTTACATCTACATTTAGATTATTCAGAAACTGCTGTTAAGGCACAAATGCGAGTAAGGTTTGTGCTACTACTCCATGAATATCATGATACCAGCTTTTAAGTGCATTATATTCTTCGTCGTCGTATTTCCTCCAGTTTGAAGAGTCGTGATTTACAAAATTATGAGATATCGTTGATGGTCTCTCTCCGTTGATGCCTATACTGTGCTGCGTCTATTGCTTGTTTCAACTGCAGCCTCGTCAGCTGTTTGACTTGATCCGTCAATCTAGTGGGGGACCTTCCTCTGGGCCGCTTTCCTTGTATCATTCCTTGTACCGCTAATCTGTCAAGTTCCCCATCCTTGCTTCTCATTATACCGTGTGTCCACAGGAGTACGCACCATAGAGATAAGATAATGCTAATAGAATATAAATATCAACCAGTGCTATGACCACCGTCCCTTTTCTTGTACCATATTTATAACAATATTGTTTCATACAGTGGTGAGTCAGAAGCCAGAAAACAACGTTTTAGCGTCCCGGCGATCACAACATTAGCCGATCTTTCTATTCTATTTGGTTATCCCTATGGTGCGTCCTCCTGTGGACACACGGTATGTCCGAAGTATTTCAGGATCCTTGCGTTGATTTTACTGGACAGCGGTTTTTGAATATTCAAACTGTTGTAGAATGGACACATTGGTACGTCTTGCTGTCCAGGGAATACGCGGCCTACGGCGCCAACAGAATATTTCAAAGGCGTCGATTCTACGTCGATCTGCTGCTTTAATTGTCCATGTCTCCGATGCATATGTCAGGATTGGGAACACGATTGATTCCACTAGGCGGATTTTAGTGTTTAGTGTTATTTGTGTATTCTTCCATATTGTTTGTAATCTCGTGACCGCTTGTTTTGCCATTTGGACGCGTCTTCTTATTTCAGGTTCTGTATGCCCGTCATTCGATATTAGAGATCCAAGATATATGAACTGATTTATCACTTCATATCCTGCCAGCTGCTGTATTTCTGGCCTGTTTTGATTCCTTCTGTCAATGATCATAATCTTGGTTTTTTCTTTATTAATTTCGAGCCCTAATTTTTGACTTTGTTGGTCTAATCTATTTAGGAATATTTCTAACTCTTGGGTATCTGCGGCTATTAAGGTAGTATCGTCCGCGTATCGAAGGTTATTTATCTTCTTTCCACCAATTGGGAAACCTCCTTCCCAGCCTTCGGTTATTTGTCTTATTATATATTCTCCATAAACATTGAAAAGCAGGGGGGACATTATACAGCCTTGCTTTAACCCGCTGCTTCAACTTTCATTCTTTGAGATAGCTGTTTATCTACTTTTACCCTGTTGGTGTTGTTCTCATATAGCTTTTTTAGAAGATATATGAGGTGGTTGGGAACACCCATCTCCGCTAGTATTCGCCACAGATGTGCCCATTTCACAGAGTCAAAGGCTTTTCTGTAATCTACAAAGCATAAAATCATAGTTTTGTTGTGTTCTCTTGCCTTTTCTATTAATTGTTTTAATCTCGGAATTTGTTCTCGATTTCCTTTTCCTTTGACAAATCCGGTTTGTTCTTCGGGTATTTGGATTTCTAGGTATGTTTTCAGACGTTCATTTAATATGTGCGTAAAGATTTTGCTGGCAGACAGTAGGGATATTAATCTGTAGTTGTTGCATTCTTTTCTTGAACCTGTCTTATGGATTGGTATGAAGAGAGATTCTGTCCAGTCTTTTGGCCATTCGCCTGTCTCCCATATCTGATTAGACAGTTGATGGAATAGTTTCACCCCAAGTTCTCCCATAGCCTGTATTACTTCCGCTGGTATTTCGTCACTGCCTATCGCTTTTTCTTGTATCAATTTCTTAATTGCTGCTTCAACTTCGCTGTGTAGGATAGCAGGCTCTCTTGCTGTGATTCTCATTTTGCTTGCCTGGCCGGTTTGGTCATTATCGCTGAAAAGCGTTTCGCAATATTTTCTCCACACTTCTAGTATTTTGATTATTTCTGTTTCTACAGTTCCTTCTTCATTTCTAATAATCCAGGTCTTTGGTTTAAACTGTTGCGTTATAGTTCTTATTTTCTTGTATAAGTCTTTCGTTTCGTATTTATCTGCATGTCTTTCTATTTCTGCGCATATGTTTCTTATATAATTATTTTTGCTTTTATACAAGCTTTTTTGATTTCTTTGTTAATTTCTGATAGGTTTTGTTCTTGTTCGTCTGTGTTAATGCCCATTCTTTTGAGATTCTTTTGTTTCTCCACTGGTTTATATGTGCTCTCATCCATCCAATGTTTACGTTTTGGCTCTTTAATGTTTGGTTGGTTATCTATCACTGCTTTGCTACAGCTTTTAATATTTTCCCACGTGTCCTCTGGATTGTTCGGGGGGTTTTCCGTTGTTTGTTCTTCCCACTTTTGTTTCAGAGCTGCTTGGAATTTATCTGCATTGATTACTTTCGTTCGTGTTTGGGGTTTGATGTGGTTTTTGCATCTCATTTTTGCTTTTAGTTCTGCTACCAAGAGTTGGTGGTCAGACCAACATTCAGCTCTGGGGTACGTTCTGGTTGTTTTAACAGATGATCTCCATCGAGTACGTATCATTATGCAATCGATTTGATTTCGGTACCTATTACCCGGGTGATGTCCAGGTATATAATCGGCATATGTGTTGTTGAAACATAGTATTCATTATGGATAGGTTATTCTCGATTGCGAAGTGGAGCAGCCTTTCGCCTCGTTTATTGCGAACTCCCATTCCATATTTGCCTATCACTTTCCTTAGGTGGTTATCGTTACTAGTGTTACCTACTTTAGCATTCATATCGCCTGTTATTATTACCTACCATCTCCCTGTTTGGAATTTGATTTAGAATTGTTTCTATTTCTTCATATAATTGGTCTATCACGTTATCTTCCGATTCCGCAGTGGGGGCATATACCTGTATAATGTTCAAATAAAGGGGCTGTATTGATTTTCATTGTTATTATTCTGTCGTTGATTGGGTTATTACAATGACATATTTTTCAAAACTTTGTGGAATAATTATTGCTACCCCATTTGCGCCTTGTACGCCTCCCAAGTAATATACTATGTTGTCATCTGTTTGGAAGTGGATATTGCCTTTCCACTTAGTTTCACCTGTTATTGTTAAATCACGTTGTTTTAGTTCTCTTTCGATAATATGTAGCTTCCCTGGCATGTTTAGTCTGCGGGACATTCCAGCATCCTATCTTAAGGGTTTTTCTTAGGTTGTTATTTTGTTGCTGGCTGGGCCATCTATCAAGAATGGAGGAGACAAGAGTGCCAAAGAGAGTCCTAAAAGAGGAACCAGAGGGCAGAAACAGAAAGGGCAGACTACCAAAAACGTGGATGCAGGACATAATTGAAGACCTAGCACGCATGGACATAGCCGATAATTGGGAAACACGAGCCGGAAATAGGAAGTAATAGAGGAAGATTGTAGCCACAGGCCTTCAAGGCCTTTTGAGCTGATAGATGATGATGAAGATGATGTTCTTTTGTATTTTTACTTCTTCTGTGTTTTCTCTGCTTTCTCTACTTTTTCTGCTTTCTCTACCAGTACCTAACAAAATTTCCGCATGGTGCCTGGGTATCCACACTCATGTGGCCGGTATCCAATTTCTCGCTACCTAGCCCTGACCCAGTATAGCATCGGTTACTAACCGGACCGCCTGGCAAAATATTCTCTGTATTATTTCCGATATCCATATTTGAAAATTCTCATGGGAAAATTAGTGAGGTAGCCTCCCGTTCCTTTCCTCACCGCAGTACCACAGCCGTTCCAGATATTTATCAGCACTTGTGGAAATCTGGTGTAGAATTCTGGGCAGAAAGGTATCTGCCAGGTCCACTCCAGTACTGACAGGTACTGCTGCCCTCTGCCAGTTTTGGTGTTTAGCCGTCAACGTCTTTAGATCCCATTGTTGACGCCTTCAAAGCATAGTACCCTGCTCTGCCGAGGTGCTACTTCAGCCGATTTGATTACCTGTCGGAATTCATCGCCTTTAGTACCATTTCGGTCTTCGTACAAAAAGTGGAGGGATTTCCAGTAGGAACGAGTTTCCGTCCCCCCCTCACCAGGTTTAGCCTGTGAAACCGACACAGTTTACCGGGGTGTGGCAGCTGGTTGCACTCCAGCTACTTGGAGCCACTGGTGAGAGCTTTTGGGGAGCCTGTGGACCACTGAAGCCAGGTCCGTCTATACTTATAGACGCGGTTGATGAGCCTGAAAGGTGCTACCACTAGGCTCCTCCATTACACCCCGTGCATTAATTGGTGTGCTCATTGATTTGGGTTCTTCGAACTGAAAATATTTCCATTTATTATTTTTTCATTAGTTTTGAACCACGTTATTGCCACGGATACGAGCTGAGGAGCGATACTTATCCCAGAATGAAATATGTACCCTTGTTGTTGTAACATGTACAGCTCAATGGTACGGTATACAGTGGATTGAGCGGTATGAGCATGCTTCTTCCTCATTTGTTTTTATCTGGAATCAAATGTATAACCTATTATAGTTTCTTTTTTTTACATCTTGTAGAATGTGAATTGTAATAATGATTATAAATCAACTGTCTTTTGCTCTTAATAAATGTTTGGGCTGCCCACCGCTGCCCCTCCGTGGCTACGCCCATGATTGTATTGTATTTTTCTGAGCATTAACTTTCTTACGAGTTGCCTTTCATCTGTCATCATCAAAATTAAAATATTTTCACGATGCCCAAAGTATGCATTACCTTCGAAAGTTTTGTAGACAATTGCTTTGACGTGGTGTGGAAATTGTGTAGACCAGTGGTTCCCAAACTATGGTACGCGTACCACCAGTGGTACGTGACGATTATTAAGGTGGTACGCAAGCAGCCATGGCCATAGGACATACACAGTAAATAATTACATCAAGTTTATCTGTTAAAACGCTCTGACACGCGCTGTCGCAGAGCTATCGAGCGTCCGCACGTCCACCCGCGCCGCCCGGCTCTCATTCTTGTTTGTGCTTTGTACTCTGTGAATCTTGTAGTTTTTAATCTTTGGTCGAATTAATTTATTCTAAGTAAAGTTCAATTTATTTGAATTAACATGTATAAGTGGCTTAATAGTGCAAAAAGACCTTGTGCTCAAAATACTATACCACCAAGTTCATCTCAAGAATTAAATTGTGCAGTGATTCAAGATGATGATCGAAATCCTTTACAATCGAGTTCTACTTCAGAGTCAGATTGTGCGGTAATTCAAGATGATAAGGTACCTACTAAAATTCGAAAAATTACTAGAAAATATGACCCAGAATACATAAATATTGGATTCACGGTGACGGATGTAAATAATGAGCCACGCCCCCAGTGCGTCATCTGCTTTGAAATTTTATCAAATCAAAGTATGAAACCCTCATTACTGAATCGTCATCTTAACACGAAACATTCTACGTTAGTAAGCAAACTGAAGGATTTTTTCACCCGAAAATTAACAGAAATGAAAGGCACTAGGAAAGTCATGTCTTCATTTACTGGCAGTACCAAAAAATCAGTAGAGGCATCATTCTTAGTTAGCCTAAGAATTGCAAAGTCCGGAAAAGCTCACACAATTGGCGAAGAGCTGTTGTTACCTGCAGCAAAAGACATGGTTACTTGTATGTTGGGTGAGGCGTCAGCTAAAAAGCTAGATCTGATATCACTGTCCAATAATACCGTGCAACGTAGGATCAAAAGTATGGCGTCAAATGTTAAAAATAAAGTCATCAATCATGTCAAAAATAGCGATTTCTTTTCGATACAACTTGATGAGAGTACAGATGTAACGAACTATGCTCAACTTATGGTTTACGTGCGGTATATACATGACAATAAAACAATTAAGGAAGATTATTTATTCTGTGAGGCGTTATCAACACGAACTACCGCGGATGAAATTTTCAACAAACTGGGTGAATTCTTTGCTGAAAATGGACTTGACTGGATGAATTGCGTTGGCTTCTGCTCTGATGGCGCTCGAGCTATGACAGGAAGATTCGGAGGTGTAGTAAAGTAAAATCTGTTGCTAAAAATTGCACTTTCATGCATTGCAGTATACACAGACAAGCGTTAGCAGCAAAACGTATACCCGAACAATTTAAACATGTTCTCCAAGACGCCATCAAGGTGGTAAATTTTATTAAATCTCGGGCTCTTAACTCTCGTTTATTTTCAAAATTGTGTTCTGAAATGGACAGTGACCATAATTTATATATTCAGTTGCTGCTACATACAGATAGTCCAGTCGTTGAAGGTTTTCCGCTCCGAATTCTTTTAACCTCGACCGATTGACGTGAAATTTGGTGAGTGGTTAGGGGATGGCTCAAGGAGCAAAAGTGACATAGCGCCGATGTGCGCTTTTACCCTGACAGTGGATGCCACCTCTTCTTGGGGGTGAAAATGTGTTCACTCAAAATAACCTTGGCAATGATAGAGGGAAAAATTCTAAGTAAAAAATGTTCTATATAGTTTTTTTCGATAGATCAATATTTTTCGAGCTATTCGCGATTGAAAACTTAGAGTTTTCGTGATAAAAATGTATGTTTTTGGACGGTTTTTCGCGAATAAGTCGAAAACTTCGCGTTCTATCAAATAAGTCGTAATAACCAAAAATGAAGCTTAGAAAACAGCAAAGAGATTTGTTTTTCTATGAATGCTCTAGGTCCAAAATAAAATAAGTTATGGCTCGTTGAAGAAGATTTTTTTTGCAAGAACTTGGTTCGAAGTAATCAACGTTAATTAACAAAAAACCGATGCATTTTTCGGGAAAAACTTACAGAATATTTTTTGTAGTGATTAAAAAGACCTTTAAAATGAGCATTGTTAAAATTCGATTGCATTATAACTAAGCGAGTTACCATGCAAAAACGGTGGGCCACTCGAATTTTTGAAAAAAAAATTAGCGATAAAACCCCAGCCATTCCACCAGAATTGATATTGACCATTATCCCTTAACAAATTACTTTATTTTAGTATTACTTATGCAATCCAAAAGTTTGGGCGGGTTAGAATGCGTATTTTTCGAAAAAAACATGATGAAAATGGAAAACGTATTTTTAAATTTCCTTAAAAAAATACCTTATTTTGAAAATAACTAAAACTAAAGAAAACACGTAAAAAATAATATAGTACAAAAATGTGGATTTTTTCTTAACGAACATTTTAGTTTTTTTTTATTGCTGTAGGAAAAACAATAACGGAGATATAAATGTTAGAAGTTTGCATTGTAGTGCGCGGACCACCCCTCCCGAGCCCTTCAACCCTTTACTTTTTGAATATGCAAAGTCTGAGCATGTCGAAAAACTTTTGGATTACATGAGTAATACTAAAATAAAGTAATTTGTAAAGAGCCAATGGTCAATATCAATTCTGGTGGAATGGCTGGGGTTTTAGCGCTCATTTTTTTTTCCAAAAATTCAAGTAGCCCACCGTTTTTGCATCGTAACTCGCTTAGTTATAATGCAATCGACTTTTAACAATGCTCATTTTAAAGGTCTTTTTAATTCACTACAAAAAATGTTCTATAAGTTTTTCCCGAAAAATGCATCAGTTTTTCGTTAATTAACGTTGATTACTTCGAACCAAGTTGTTACAAAAAAAAAATCTTCTTCGACGAGCCATAACTTCTTTTATTTTGGACCTAGAGCATTCATAAAAAAAACAATCTCTTTGCTGTTTTCTAAGCTTCATTTTGGGTTATTGCAACTTATTTGATAAAACGCAAAGTTTTCGACTTATTCGAGAAAAACCGTCCAAAAACATAGTTTTCAATCGCGAATAGCTCGAAAAATATCGATCTATTGAAAAAACTATATAAAACATTTTTTACTTAGAATTTGTCCCTCTATCCATTCCGGAGATATTTTGAGTGAACACATTTCCACCCCCGAGAAGGGGTGGCATCCACTCTCAGGGTAAAAGCGCACATCAGCGCTATGTCACTTTTGCTCCTTCAGCCATCTCCTAACCACTCACCAAATTTCACGTCAATCGGTCAAGGTTAAAAGAATTCTGAGGTAATAGCATATTTTTACCTTCAACGACTGGACTAAGAGGTGAGATGGCTTTCGCGAGGAAAAATGCTGAGCAGATTATTCGAGTTACGTTTTGAGGTGCAGCTGTTCCTGATGGAGGCCGATTTTGAATTACGCGATCGACTGACAGACGAACACTGGCTTATATCTTTGGCTTACTTATCAGACATTTTCAATCGCATCAACGACTTAAATCTAAGTTTGCAAGGCAGATCTACAAATCGATTTTCAGTAAATGACAAAATAAAAGCATTTATCAAGAAATTTCAATGATTGAAAGGAGCGTATCGAATGAGAACCTGGCATCTTTTCCTAATTTAGAAAATTTTGTAACTGAAAATGAACTTACAGTGAGTGAAAATGTTATCAATAACATCAAAAATCACAGCCAAATGATCGTTGAAACATTTGAAGAATACTTTAAAGAAGATTATTCGGAGTTCATATTTTCCCCACTTTTTAATATTTTTTCCCTGAAAATTGAAGGGGTGGTCATCTAGCATACAAACATACTAAAGTTTAATAAAAATAGGATATTTTAATAAGTAAAGTATGGGACAAATGGTTAACAATTTTATGACCATTTAAGAGTACTTCATAACAATTTAAATTATTCTATAACATTTGATAAAAATTGTAAAATAATTTCAAATGTAAATAATATCAACATAATTTCTCAACCCTTTCAAGCCTGGTGGTTCTGTAGTGGAACCACAAATTCTAATTAATTCCATCACCGGCCTAGCAGGCAACCGCTGAAAGCACAGCTTCTGTGTGTTTATCACAGTGGCCCTTATTGATTTTACACTATATTTGGTTTAGATTTAAATCAACATTCAATTTAAAGAAATAAATGAAAACGCTAAGACGATAATTATGGTGGATGGCCAAAGAACGGAAAAAATCTCTAACAATACAAGAATAAGATGAGGAGATTTTTTGAGCCTGGTATTATGTAATATAATAATGGATATTAATAAAAAGCATGGACAACCTCCATGGGTATAAACTTGGAAATAGACAAATACGGGTAGTATGCTTTGCAGATAAAGTAGTGCTTCTTGCCAACACAGGACAATCTACAACGCCTCCGATACAATTTCACCGATACAGCTAAAATATACAATATGCAGGTATCGATCACAAAAACAAAATCAATGGTCATAGCCAAAGAGCCCAAGTATCGAGTTTCCATTACCTAGGGGTGGAGTTATCCAGTGACCAAAATCTGTACAAGGAAGTGGAGGCAACAGGCATTAAAAGGGGTCAGAATATTGGGCTGCCGTAGGGACATAACAAGGAAGAATAAATATCTCCTTCCACAAAGGAAGAATCTCCAAGACAGTGGTGAGATCATCATTGATATGCGGTGCCAAAACACGAGCAGAGACATAAAAAACAATTTTTTTAAGAATCATTGAAATAAATACATTGAGAATGACAATCGGCAAAACAAGCTTAAATAGGGTAGGAACCAAACCGTAAGAGATGAATGTGAGGTGTCCGACATAGTAAAATTCATAAACAACACAACCACGTAATCAAAGCCAGCAATGAAAGACAAATAAAAATAGCATGAGACAAACAACCGATAGTGAAGCAGAACCCGGAAGGCTAATAAAGAGGTGGGCTGAAAGTTGGCAGTTCACGTTGGTGGACACACCATAGAAAAGGTGTAAAGAAATACATGTTATAATCCTACAATAAGAAAAGAAGATGAAGCTTTCGCTGGACGCCACGGGTGCTAAATTAAAAGGAACTCATCTACTATTTTAACAATTAAACACGTATAATGTTATGTGAAATCTGAAATTACTTAAAATGATTTAACTATGATCCGGCAAGCAAAAAGCTGTAAACAATAAATATTTCAGTTACAAGTTAAGAGCGTGAATGCATTAAATTGATTTCAATAAGCCGCTCCTGATAGTCTGAACTCATACAAACGTGCAGTGTTTCCCATATGACATTTCCACTGCTAATAGTCAAAGCTATGCGAATACTGAAACTCAGATTGGCACATAGGGAGTTGCCACTGCTACGACTCGATACGTGAAATAAAAAGCAAAATCTGACCAGGAATTGACTCGCCAAAAGTAGTTATCCCTTTAACAGGTGGCACGCGGCTGCAGATAATGCCTTGGATGCTGGTTCCTC